>CAUYPK010072241.1:0-80003 GCA_963574355.1 Loris lydekkerianus | reverse complement strand
TCAGTGGGGAAAAGATTCCCTATTTAACAAATGGTGCTGGGTAAACTGGCTGGCAACCTATAGAAGATTGAAACTGGACCCACACCTTTCACCATTAACTAAGATAGACTCTCACTGGATAAAAGATTTAAACCTCAGACATGAAACTATAAAAATACTTGAAGAAAGTGCTGGGAAAACTCTTGAAAGAATCGGCCTGGGTGAATATTTTATGAGGCGGACTCCACAGGCAATTGAAGCAGTATCAAAAATACACCACCGGGACCTGATCAAACTAAAAAGCTGGGAGGGGCATGAGACTGGAACTGGGTGACCCAGCAATAAAGTGAAAGAGGCAGGAATGACCACCGTGACGGGCAGTATGAAGGAACGCTGGACCAGACGTGGCTGTTGACCAGGTAAGAGAGCTTAATGCAGCTGAGACCCCACACAGGATCTCATAATAAAAATAGGGAAAGCCAGAAACAGAGCAGAGTTGGCAGGCATGAGAGGAAGTTCTGTTTATAGATGCTGTGGGGAGACTGAGGCTTATAGCATAAGCCAGCCCCGTGCCATGGATCTGGGGAAGGGAACACCAGAGGGTGTGCAGAGAAGTGCTAAGGGACAGAGAAGGAGGTATTGGGGAAATACTCCATTTAAAGGTCTGGAGAAGAAGTTAGTCAAGGAAACATAGCAGAAAAGTAAGGCTGGCAGGAGCTAAGCAGGTGGCCAACAGAGCCAGCTGGTTCAGGGGAACATGACGAGGACAAGCACTGCTCTGGAGGGGGCTGGCCACTTCCAAAAAGAGCAGCCTAATAAGGGGGGGGGGGGGGGCTACAGGGGAGAGTCAGTGTTGGTGAAGGTGGCCACAGGAGACTCCAGATCCGGGGAGCCTGGCACTGAGTGGAGAGAGAAAACTATGGGGCTGAGCGTTGGGCAGTCTCTGTGTGAAAACGCTTCCTCTCCATGGGACCTCATGCAACCCAAAAGTCAGAAAAGGCAAAGTGAGCAAAGGGGATGGCATCTTCTGCTGCTGGAGTTCAGTTTCTTGGGTGCTGCTCCAGAAACAGGGCTTCTTTCTGGCTATTCTGGGACAGTGGCTGCCACCCTTCTCAGCCTCCTGTCAGGGAGCCTCTGAGACAACAAGGGCATCAGCTGGCCTTTGGCATCTTGTCCTTTCTATTCTGTTTGGCAGAAAAAGTAAAGAGGTGCATGGGAAAGGACATGGAAAGACAAGAGGAATCTTCAGGGAGAAATCAGTGTGCACAGCATCTAGCTTTGGAATTCGCAACTGCTACTATCAACCCCTGCACCAGAGGCCTCTGGCCAGTGGCTGCCAGCCCAGCCATGCCTTAGGATGACCTGTCATGTCCATAAGGCTGCCACCAGCAGGACCTCACTTCCAGACACACTGGTCCAAGGGGTTTGGGAGGGGGCCCAGCATCAATAGTTACCATTTTCATTTTGTTTAGTTTCCTAGGTGAGTCTAACATGCAAACAAGGTCAAGAGCCTCTCCTCAAGGGGTTCCCACTAATGAACACATAAGGCACAAGTTCTACAAGTGATTGATTCTGGAAATGCCAGTCTAGCTTAGCAAACAAAACCAGGTTTAGCTTGTGAGCCAACACCATTTCATTGATATTGGCAGGCTGCTGAGACATAGGAGGGACCCTGTGCCCAGACTCAGAAAGAACACAACAATCTATTAATGATGTCTGACATCAGTTGGGGAGAAGAGGGAAGGGCTGGTATGTGGCCATCCTGGGTCTCACTCCTCTAATCCTGCTATAGCCTCCAAAAAGGGACCCAGATCACCTGAGCATTCAGAGCCCACAATCTGTCCAGCCCAGCAGCCCTGGCTTGGACAAATATCAGCAACCTCCAGGGCAGCTGCTCTCAGACTTCGCCCCCTAGAGCAGCAGCCTGACTGCAAATGCTAAGGCCCACCCCAGACCTCCTGCATCAGACACTCCAGGGGCGGCAGCATCTGTGTTTAGCAAGCCTCCCAGGAGATGCTGATATACACTGTAGTTTAAGAACTATTACTCAAGGAGACTTAAAAAAAAAAAAAAAAAAAAAAAAAAAACTTTGCATGTTCTTAAGCTCTACCAGGACCCACCAAAACAGAACCTTTGCGGGTAGAGCCCAGGAATCTGTATTTTTAAGCAAATGATGCTCAAATACTTCTGATGCACAGTCAGGCTTGGGTACCATGGACCTAGCATTGATCTCTGTCTTCTGTTTTGTTTCCTCGACAGCATTGCTAGAAATAATCTGCCAGACGATGCCCATCCTGGGAATGTGTGCAACCACACACGCAGCTGGTCGCCACCAGCCACTCTCCTACCCGCTGCGAAGTTCATTTTCTTCACCTGTAAAGTGGGGATGCTTTGATCTCAGGGACTGGGTTGCTGTGGCGACAATGACATGAGAACAGCTCGCTTTGGGAGTGGCCATGTCCTGGCTAGTCAATGATTTTACTTCAAAGAAACGGAAAAGGAAGGGAGGGAGGAGAAAGAAGCAGGCATGAGACAAAGTGATTATCTTTGCTGCGCCTGGGGAGGCTTAGCTCCGATTACATGCAGTCAAGCAAAGTTACCAGCAAGATGACTGCCCATGTGAAGCGCAGACAGACCCTGCGGGAGCTGCTCTCTGACGGCCCCCAAAGGAGCCTGCGTGTCCTGACTGCACAGCCTGCTCCAGTAAATGTATCGTTTTTGTTCCCATCAAAAATCACACTAAAATAATCATTTTAACTGATGTCAAAACAGCAAGCTCATGTCGACTCTTGGCTGGAGGGAGAGCAAGACACCAGAACATTCATTCACCTTGTCCTGTCACGTGTGAGCATTTTCAGTCTCTAGTAAGCTGTGCAGGCCACAGGAGAGGGACCGGCAGAACAGGTGGTGTCATGGTGGAGTCCAGGGGCAGCCTCCACAGTGTGACCCTCTATCTGCAACTGCTGGTGGGTGACGGTCCCAGACCAGGACCAGTTTGATCCCAAGGCTGTTCACCTTGCCTTTTTCAAGCCAGTACCCCAGAGTGTACTGGTCAAGTATCTTTTGGCCTCCAGGATGAACACGAGTTCCCCACCTGCCATCCAGCCCCTCCAGACCTGCCCCCTCAACCTCTCCAGTCCCCTCTCTCCTGTCCTCAGAGGGGACCTCCCTCTACCTGGACCCCTGAGAGCCATGAGACACACCCCTTTCCTCACGCTGCTCCCACACCATCACCGGTCTCTTACCCCTTTGCTGGCATCCCTATCCTTTGAGGCCAAGCCCGACGCCTGAGCCTGCGTGGGCTCCCCGTCAATCTCAGAGCTGGCAGCTCCCTTCCATGTCAAAACAGACACACTCCTCTGCCTCCAGTCTCTGCCTTGTTTTGAAACTGCAGTATTCACTGCCAGCCTTTCCAGCCCTTTTATCTTACAAGCACTCCATTGGCATGAGTAGGGTGTCATTCATTGTCAAAATTGGATCATTTTTGATATTTTGAGAGTAAAAGGGACCACTACAGGGTGTCCCAAAGGTCACCCATGAAGTCACCACACATAGGAAAATATTAGCTAAATGTACCTTTATTTACAAAATATTCATTGCAAAATGTTACAAAGAGGTGGCCAACACATAGAGAATATCTTGCTAGTATTTCGTAAAATTTTATAATGAATATTTTATAAATAAAGATACATTTAGCTACAATTTCCCATTTTCCCTATGTATGGTAACTTCATGAGCGACCTTTGGGACACACCTTATTAATAATTATTTCAGGCTAAAAAGCATAAGCAAGGATTGTCCCAGATGAAGCAAGGTGTCTGGTTACCTTAAAATTAGTCCCCTGTCTTATGTCTCCTTGTGTCCCTCTCAGCATCTGGGCCTTATAAACATGAGCCAATAAAATGAAATGCTGGGAACTAACCTTGCTCTTGATGGAGGGTTAGGAAGATTGTCCGGCCATGCTGTGCAGGGCAGACAAGAGCTAGAATAATAACAGCTCACAGTTATGAATAGAAATGAGTAAGTGACATGCTGCTTTTATTTCGTTCTCTATAGAAATGCAAATACGGCCCAAGGGCTGATGTAAGGTTGAAACCAGCCTTGCATGGGAAATGTGGTTTGCATAGTTTAATACAATTTAATATCTACTCATGGCCAGCTAAGCATCTGTCTCTAATTCCACAACCACGCTCCTTTCAAAGTCACTGCCTTTGGATGTAAGTTTCTCAGAGAGAATGAGCCTGTGTCCAATGTCTGTAAAGTGACAGCATTCGGCCACCAAGTTCCCCTCCATCCCCACCAAGCAGCTTTTCCTGTTTTGATTTTAGCTCCAGCAGAAGGACAATGGACAAGTCAATCAGTCCAGATTATCCTGCACCAGGAGGAACACCTGACAGCCATACCCTTCACCACAGCCATGGGGACAAAGGCGCCAGGGTAATCAAGGCTGTTGGGAGAATGCATTTCTCATCAACCCTTGAGGTTGCCTCATTGTTTTTGCTCTATTTTGCAGAAAGTCTTTAGCAGAGGAGAAAAGGTGCAGAGGAAGGGAGGGCCATGCCTGTTAGCAGAGGCTTCAATGCAGTCCTCGCCCTCCTGCCATTCAATGTCAAGATCGGCCCATGCAAAGGAGAAGTCATGGACAAGGGGCACAATCAGAGCTCTGGGCTCTTCTGTCCTGCTGCACACTCGACCCGCCTTCCCCTGCTGAAAAGGCCGCTTCCCTCTGGGCATGCCCCATGGATGGGAAAAAAATCCTCCCCCTGGTCTGCTCTCCTGCGTACCCACCCGCTGTGAACTAAAATTGCATGGAGTTGAGGCCAAGATGGTTTTCCTAGTAGAACAAACACCTGCCAACTCTAAATATAAGGGCTTAGATCCATGATGACTAGTTAATTATGGAAACTTGAGAAGTGGGACTATTTATTCTTTACCCTTCACTAAGCAGTTTAGAGGCTTTCGTTGGAAACATAACTAATCACCTGCGATGCCTCTCGATAGCCCCTGCTGTCCCCATTTAGAGTTTATAGGGTTCTCGGCTCTGCAGTAGAGTTGGACCGCACAGACTCTCTGCTCTCAGGGCACAGGGAGGGACAGAGCAAATGTCACAGAGATGGAATCACTTGCTCAAAACTCCTTGAAGCCCACCTGGGAAGACCAAGAGAGAACTCATCACCCCTGTGGATCCTGCCGGCTCCACTCCTGTTCCCAGACAGCCCCAGCTGTTATTTCCCCTCTTGAGATGAATCTCAAATCCACTGAACAACCACTTGGAGGTTGAGCTACTCACCCCAATCATGCGGAAGCACTACAGAACTCAGTGGTCCTGCTACTCAAGGGGCAAGGAGAACAGAAGTGGGGTGTGGAGACCCAGAGGTTGCTCTTCCATGACAGCAGGTCACACAGCTGAAATCCCTGATCCTGGGCAGAGCCAGGTCACGTAAAGGAGACTCGTCTGCCCCAGCTAGGCACAGATGCTGACTTTTTTTTTTAATCTACATGAATATAAGGACAACGCTGTCAAGGCAAGGGTAGTTATACAAAGTGGAAAATTAAAGCAGATCCATGTGGCCCCTGCAAAAGGAAAGCAAGGTGGGCCAAGAAGAAATCAGGTGATATATGGATTTATGGTCCAAATCATAAGTTTTTAACATAAACTATTGAAGCAATGAAGAGAAAAGACACCGCAGTGCCCAATGGCCAACTTATTTTGAATAATTTGCAATACAATAAAATTCCAATAAAGGCCCTTTAAGTTATAGGTATAACTCTTTTTTCAGCCCTGAGTTCTTCATATTTGGCTTATAGAGTCCTGTGTCTGCAACAGACCTGAAGCTGTATTAAAAGTGATCATTTTTAGTGCTCGCTTTGGCAGCACATAGACTAAAATTGGAACGATACAGAGAAGATTAGCGTGGCCCGTGCACAAGGATGACACACAAATTTGTGAAGCATTCCATATTTTTAAAAGTGATGACTTTTAGCTTATAGAATGAATAGTTTTAGAGGCTTGTCTTAGGGAAATTTAGACATTAGAAAATCTGGTGCTAGCAAGGTACATTCTGTGGCCTATGAGCGTAACTCAAACATTTTAATCCACTTTAAGGGTGGTTTACACCTCACAGGAGACTTGCCGGTTAGCAGAAGCTCAAGATTAGCCTAAAGGCTGGGAAGACATGAGTAGAATATTCAGCACACAGAAAGCCAAGATGTGGGGGTAGGGGACCACCAGGTCTCAGTCGTGACATCGTAACCATGAAAACAAAACAAAACCACTCTCATCACATTTCAGCTCAGCAAGAGGCTAATGATGGACAGGTGTAAGTAATCAGGATGGAACGTAGGACCCTGAATTTCATTAGAAAATGAACAGTGGACATCCCAAGGAGTGAGCTGCCCCTTTCCAGAAACCAAGGGAGATGGTTCTGCATGAGTGGATGGGATGACACACATCATTAGGGTGAAAGACTTCAGAGTCAGATCCGAGTCTGAGTCTGTGCTTCAACCACTTAGTAACAACGAACTAAGTGTCTCCAAGGTGAGGTCTGCTCATCTATGAAACAGGGATAAAAATTAACGTGCCTCAGAGAGTGAATATGAAGAATTAGTAGGCCCATTCTCATAAAGTGCTTAGCACAGACCCTGGCACATGGTAAGCGTTTAAACAGTGTTAAACATTAGTGCTCACACTTAGCAAGGGTGTGGGAAACCTGGACCAAGGACTATGGCTAGCCCGTCTTGCACGGTAATATTCCCCACATGTGAGGTCTTGGGACCGCTGCTTCTCTGTAGTCTTAAACAGTAAATTCCTTAAATATCAAAAGGCTGAGATGCTTGTCTTCAAGGGCAACCCAAACAGAAATCCTAAGAAGACCATATCCCTTCCTCCTCTTTCTAGAGAAGCCCAAGAAGTTGAGAAGGAAGAAGATACTTTAAAGAACATCTCTTCCTACTGGAGAAGGAGACATTAGTATAACAGCAAAAATGACCCCGTACTACCGAACATGTGGTTAAGGAGGCACATGTAACACACAACATGTTTCTTCAAAAATAAGCCTAAGGAAAAGAATACAACATGTAACCAGCAGCCTCCCTGGAAAGCAGAGGGGAGCCCCAGTGCAGCCTTGCAGGAGGACCTACGAGATTAAATAGGTGATTCTCAACTGCAGGCAATTTTGTCCAACAGGGGACAATTAGCCATGACTGGAGACATTTTTATTGTTACAACTGGAACAGCATCTTCCTGACATCTAATGGGTAGAGACCAAGAACGCTGCTCAACTTCCAACAGTTCACAAGACAAGCCCACAAGAAAGAATCATCTGGCCCACAAAACCAGCAGTGCCAAGGCTGAGAAACTCTGATGTAGATAAATTAGACAGGGTAAAAGATGCTATCCATACATTAGAAGGAAAGTACTTTGAAAAAAAGCATGATTAGGTATCTGGCTTATAGAGCAGGGCTGGCATCTGTCACAACAACAGCAACAACAATAACACCCACATAGTATTTACTATGAGTCAGACAATGTCCTACACTCCTTACCTATAACTCATGTAACCCTTGAAACAATCTACACAATAGGTACTATTTCATCCCCATTTTACAAACGAGGAAAGTGAGGCACAGGACCTTGCCCAAGGTCCAGAATTACTAAACAGCATAACTGGGATATTAACTAGGCAGTTGGGCTTGGTGCCCAAGTTCACATAGTAGGCACTTGATACATGTTTGATGAGTTAATGGGGAGAAATAAATGTGCATGGTCATAAGCAAGAACATGTATCATATGTACAAGAAGCAATACAAGAGAATACCATTGGTTTTGCTTTCCTTCTCCAGACTAACCAAGGAGTATACATTCTTAGTAGGGAAGGAAGAAGACAGCTGGCATGTGAAGACTCCATTTGCCAAATTCTGCCAAATCACACCTTCCCTGGGAGGAGAAGATAGATCACCAACATATACACAAGGACGGTGGCCCAAATACTGTACTATGATTCATTTTTTCCCCACGACGAAGATATATAGCCTAAGTGATAAGTTATTCTGTCTGTCAACATTTTGTTTTAACTGTAATCTGGCCTGGAAACATAACATAGTGGGGAATTTATAAGTTATTTAAAAAACACCATTTTATGGTTTGGGTTATGTGTGTTTAGTGTGGGAAGGAATGGAAATTTTGAGAAAAAAATTAAAGCACATAAAATACTCATTTTTCTTCGAACCATTTTAGCCTGACTCACTTTGCTAGGATTGAAATGTGCAAAAATATCTACTGTGTATAACTTGGCTTGTTTGTAATAAGAGCACATTTGAGATATGAGAATCAGGGTAGAGTTTGCTCAGACAATAATAACACATTTATAATGTATTTATTTTAAATATTGTCACAAATGGAACCAGAAACTTCCAAAGGAAGGAATTTATACTCCAGGACTTTGCAGCATTTCTGTGAGACAGGCAAAAAAAACACTTAGAACAAAAGAAATATTAACATACATAAAAACAAAGTTTCTTTGCCCCTGAACTTAGTAGCAATTAAATACCAAAAAAAAGTTCTTTAAGAAATTGGGGCAGAGGGTTACATAGAGAAGGGATACTCAAAACTCAACATACAGCTTTTTGTCACAAAAATGTGGAGTGGTAGCCCCAGTTGCCCCAGCCTACCTTATCCCCAACAACACCTTCTTCTGATGGTCTCAGCATTTTCTGCACACAGAATCTGTGACTCAACTTCTTCTGGTTTTTTCATGTTTAATTTCTGGATGTGGACCTTCTCCACAAGAGAACAAGTCCTTCTACAATGTAGGGAAGGAGGAACGTGTGGCAGGCAAGAGTTAACAAGAGGAGTCATAAGCAGAGGCGTCTTGATGTGGAGAGGGGTGACTGTGGCTTCGTTGTGGTCTTTCTGCCGCCAGGTTCACATATGGATGGCCAGGACCCAGACTCCTCGCAGGAGAGACCTACTAGACACCGCAAGGCTGGCAGAATGAAACACCAATTCAAGTTAAGTCAGCCAGAGCTGGAAAGGAGGGCAAGGAGGGCCCAAAGCGCTGGGCAGGCAGCCCTTGTCCACATTCAAGGAAACACTAAGCACTGGCAGAGTCGGTCGTGCTATGTTCCACTTCATGCCCCCTACCCGTGGGTAACAAGCATCCTCAGAAAAGCATCAGAGATCTGAATGGGGATCCTGGCCCTAGACAAGGACAAAGCTAAGATGCCAGGATCGCACTATTATTTCCAAACCAAAGGCTAAAGATTATCTCTGCAACATTGTAAAGGGCTTTCCAAGCTTACCGCTCCGGTTTTAATAGAGGCAAATTTGATTTCTCTGCCTTTGGCTTTGAATCCAAGAGATTTAACACAGCATGAGTTAGTGAACATTGGAATTATTTTCTTAATAAGGTCTTTTTACTTTAATTTCTTCATTTTTCTTAAGTAGAAACACTCTTTAATTTTTCAGAAGCAGTCAGTTACGCTGTTTGAAACAGAAGGCTTGACAAATACCAGCTGGAAGAGACACAGTGGCTGTTTTAGAATCAGCTTCCAATTTTGCATGGCTCTGGGGCTGGACGTGCTCTATTGAGAGTACGCCTTGTGCTGTTCTTTGAAGAGCATCTTTGTTTCCTAATCACGCCCAAAGGACGATGTCACGCTGATCCAGAGACATCTATTGCCATTTAAGTAGAAGCCATTTCTGTATTACCTTCTTCTTTTCTTTCCTTCTTCTTCTTTTTTTTTTTTTAATTGAGTTGTAACATACATAAGAGGTGCTCACTGTAAATGTCTGAATTCTTATTCTTCTGACACCCAAGTAACCCTCACTTCAGTCAAGATTTAGAATGTTTGTAACACCCTGGAATGTTCCCTCATTCCCCTCACTAGTAAGTAGCCCTCTCAACCCCTGTTTGTATCTACTATTCTGATTTTATTTTCACCAAAATTTATCTATACCCATTCTTCAACTAAAGATAAATGGAATGAATGATAAATTATTCATACTGGAAGTGTACAGTATGGCAAGTTTTCTCATATGCATTCACCCATAAAACCATCACCGCAATCAAGATAATACACACATCCATCACACCCAAAGATTCTTTATACCCCTTGGCAATTCTCACTTTCTCCCCTGCCCGTGACCCCCATAAACACTGAACATATTTTTATGTGCTTATTGGTCATTTGTATAGTTTTCTTGCCCCCTTATGAATGAGGTTGTTTGTTGTGTTTTGTTGAGTTTTAAGAATTCTCTACATACTCTGGATATCACTTATCAGAGACGTGATTTACAAGTGTTTTCTCCCATTCTGTGGTTTGCTGCTATACTCTGTTGACAGTGTTTTTGAAGCAGAAAATTTTAGTTTTCGTTAAGTCAAACTTGTCTGTTCTTTGTTGTTGTTGCTTACACCTCTGGGATCACATCCAAGAAATCACTGCCAAAACGAAAGATGTTGTCCTATGTTTTCTTCTAAGAGTTTTGTAGTTTTAGGTCTAATATTTAGGTGTCTGATCCATTTTGAGTTAATTTTTGTATATGGTGTCTTTTACCATTGAATAGTCTCGGTACACTTCTCAAAAATCATGTGACCCTATCTGCTAGTATTTATTTCTGGGTTCCCTATTCTATTCCATTCGTTTATATGTCTATCTTTGTGCCCACACCACACTGTTTTGATTACTGTAGCTTTGTAGTAAGTTTTAAAATAAGAAAGTGTGAGTTCTCCAGCAGTGTTCCTCTTTTTCAAGATTGTTTTTGGCTATCTGAGGACTTGTGAGATTCCACATAAATTTTAGGATTTTTTTTTTTCTATTCCTGAAAAAAAAAATGTCATTGGTATTTTCATAGGATTTACACTGAATCCACAGATCACTTTGGGCAGTACTGACATCTTAACAGTGTCACATTTTCTAATCCTGGAACATGGAGTGCCTTTGTATATATATTTCTGTCTTAAATTTCTTTCAGTAATATTTTATAGTTTTCATTGTTACATGTCTTTCACTTAAGTTAATTGCCTGTTTGTTTGTTTGTTTTAAGTTAATTGCCTGGTTTTTTTTATACTATTAAAAATAGAATTGTTTTCTTTATTTGCTTTTTGGATTGATCATTTTTAATAGAAATGCAGCTGATTTTTTGCATGCTGAATTTGTACCCTGCTACTTTGCTGAATTCATTCATATTCTTTCCGTAATTCTAACAATCTTTTTGATGATTCTTTCCTACATATTAAGATCATACTATCTGTGAACAAAGGTAATTTTCCTCCTTCATTTTCAATTTGGATGCCTTTTCTTTCTTTTTCTTGCTTAATTGCTCCACGGAGAACTTCCAGAACCATGTTGAACAGATGTGGCAAAAATAGGTATCCTTGTTTTGTTCGTGGCCTTAAAGGGAAAGCATTTAGGCTTCTACTTTGAGTTTGATGTGTGGTATGGATTTTTCATTTATAGCCTTTATTATGTTGACGTGATCTTCTTCTGCTGCTGATTTGTTGAGGCTGGGTTAATTTTCGCGTATTATACAAGATATGGATCAAAGTTCACTTTTTGCATATGGATATCCAATTGTTCCTGCATTTGTTGAAAAGCCTATCCTCTGTCTACTGAATTACCTTGGCACTCTTGCCAAAAATCAGTTGTCCACATATATGTGGGTCTATTTCTTTATTCTGTTAAGTTATCCATTCTTCTATCTTTATGCCAATAATATGCAATCTTGATACAAATATTATGTAGTGTAAGTTTGGTAATTTTGTTCTTCTTTTTAAAATTTGTTTTCAGTATTCTACATCCTCCATATTTCCATAGGGATTTTTTTTAATTTTTTTTTTTTTATTTCAGATTAATATGAGGGCACAAAGGATTAGATTAAATTGGTTACATTTGTTAGGTAAAGTCCAAGTTGTAGTTGAGCCCTTTACCCAGGAGGTGTGCTGTATATCCTTATGCTGTGCCCATTAGGTGAGAGCTTACTATTCTCCCTCCCTCTTCATCTCTTTCCCCTCCCGCTTCCCCTCCAACTTGAGATTAATTGTGTTTTTCTCTCATGTGGGCATGTAGTTGTTCATCTACTAGTTGATTCAATTCATACTAGTATTGAACATGTGCTTTTCCATTCTTGTGATACTTTACTAAGGAGAATGTTCTTTAACTCCATCCAACTAAATATGAAAGATATAAAGTCTCCATATTTTTTAGGGCTGAATAGTATTCCAACGTGTATACCAACCTATACCACAGTTTATTAATCCATTCACGGTTGATGGGCACTTGGGCTGTTTCCACATCTTAGCAATTGTGAATTGAGCTGCAATAAACATTCTAGTCCAAATATCCCTATGGTAAAATGATTTTTTTTTTCTTCTGAGTAGATAATTTTAGTTCTTTTAGGATTCCCTATATTTCTTTCCATCAGGGTTGAAATAGTCTGCAATCCCATCAACACTGTAAATATATTCCCTACTCTCCACAGCCACACCAACAAGAAATAGCAAAAGATGTTAACAAATGAAAGAACATACCATACTCATGGCTAGAATCAACACTGTAAAAATGTCTGAACTACCCAAAGTAATCTACAGATTTAATGAAATCTCCATTAAAGTAATTGAAAAAATAATATTTTCTTTCATATGTAATCAGAAAAATCCTGAATAGCCAATGCAATTCTAAGAAATAAAAGCAAATCTGGAGACACATTACCAGAAATCAGGTTATACTATAAGGCTATAGTCATCAAAACAGCATAGTACTGGCACAAAAATAGAGACATAGAATAGAGAACGTAGAGATGAACCCAGCTGCCTATTGTCATTTGATCTTTGATAAACCTAACACATCATACATGGAGGGAAAGAATCCCTGTTTAATAAATGCTGCTAGGAGAACTGGTTAGCCACATGTAGAAGACTGAAACAAGACCTGCATCTCTCACCACTTACAAAAATTAACTCATGCTGGCTAAAAGAGTTAAACTTAAGACACAAAATGATAAAAACTCCAGAAGATAGTGGGAAAAACTCTTGATGATATCAGCTTGGGAATAAATTTCATAAATATTTTTAATCAACTGGTCAATTTCTACAAAACCTTCTCCTGAGACTTTTATTGGAATTGTGTTAAATCTATACAGCAACTTGGCAAAAATGGGTGTCTTAACAATATTGAGTTTCTTGACTATAAACATGGTACATTTATTCATCTATTTCAGTATTTTTAGGATAGTTTTATTTCCTTTTTTGGGATGTGAATTAAAATTCCTTATTTTGTTATTTTGATGACTGATTTAGAGTTTATAACCTACAACTCTAACTTATCATAGTATAACTGCAGGTAACATGATGCTATTTTACATATAAGACCCTTATAATACTATACTCCCATTTATCCTTTCCTGACATTTATACTATTATTTTCGCACATTTTACTCACACATGTTATGAACCGGCTGCAATAAACATTCTGGTGTAAATATCTTTGTTATAAAGTGATTTTTGGTCTTCTGGATATATACCTAGTAGAGGGATCTATTTTTAGATCCCTAAGTGATCTCCAAACTTCTTTCCAAAAGCAACGTATTAGTTTGCATTCCCACCAGCAGTGCAGAAGTGTTCCCTTTTCTCCACATCCATGCCAACGTCTATAGTTTTGGGATTTTGTTATGTGGGCTACTCTTACTGGAGTTAGATGATATGCCCAATTCATAATTGCCAAGTGATGGAAGAAGCCCAAGTGCCCATCAACTCATGAATGAATTAATAAATTGGGGTATACCTATAAAAAGGAATGGAATATTATGCAGCCTTAAAAAATATGAAGACTTTACATCGTTTATGTTTACATGGATGGAACAGGTACACATTCTTCTTAGTAAAGTATTTCAAGAATGGAAGAAAAAGTATCCAATGTACTCAGTACTATTATGAAACCAATATATAATCACCCACACATTCATACGAAAGATAAAACACAAGTACAGCCCAGGATGAAAGAGGAAAGAGGAGGGAGAGGGGAGGGGATGAAGGAGGCCTGGTGGAGAAAGGTTAATCAGTGGGGCCTCACTTATGGTGCATATTGCAAGGGTACATGTCAAATCTATTAAGAGTAAAGTGTAAATGTCTTAACACAATAATTAAGTGAAGTGAAGGTTATGTTAACCAGTCTGATGTAAGCGTTCCAAATTGTATATAAAACCAGCACATTATACCCCATAAATGCATTAATGTATACAGCTATGATTTAATAAAAAAAATTAACGAGTCAATCTTTTAAAGTATGTAAATAAGAAGAAAAATTCTTATTTACTTCCCCACATAATTATTTTTTTTCTAGTGCAGTCATTCCTTTGTGTAAATCCATATTTCTTTCTGATATTTTCCTCCTTGCCTAAAGAACTTCCTTCAACAATTCTTGTGGGGTGAGTGTGGTGTAGCATTTCTATGCTTGAAAATGTCTTTATTTTACCTTCCTTTTTGAAAGATATTGTTGTTGGGTATAGAATTCTACATTAATGGTTTTATTCTTTCAGTACTTTAAAGATGTTGCTCCATTTGCATGAATAACAAGAGATAGGGTATCAACTGCCATTTTTAACTTTGTTCCTATGTATATAATGTATCATTTTTTTTCTCTTGAGGCTTTTAAATTTTTTCACTTTATCAGTGGCTTGAAGCAATTTGATTATGATGTGACTTGGTGCCACTTTCTTCATGCTTCTAGTGCCTGGAGTTAATTGATATTCTTGGTTTCACAGTTTTCATCAAATTTGGAAAATTTTCTGATACTATTTCTATAGATATTTTTTTCTGTCTCCTCCATCTCTTTTCCTTTTACTACTCTATTTGCATATTTATTAGTCTAGCTGAAGTTGTCAGAGCTCCCTGATGCTCTATTAAAAAATTTTTTTTCTATTTTTTATTTTGGAAAGTTTCTATTGTTATGTGTATATCTTCAAGTTTGCTTATCTTTTCTTCTGCAGTGTTTAATCTACCATTAATCCCATCCAGTAGAGTTTTGATCTCAGACGTTGTCATTTTCATCTCCAGAAGTTTGAGTGTTTAACTTCCATGCTTATACTTCATTATTTGAATTTATGGAATACAGTTTTAATAACTTTTAATTCTAAAATATGTGCCAGTTCTGAGATGGTTTTATTGATTGCTTCTTCTCTCCTCATCATGGAGAATAATGTCAATATCTGTCTGTTTCTGTGCATACCGAATAATTTTTAACTAAATGCTAGACATCTTGAATTTTACCTTATTGGGTGCTGGAAATTTTTATACTTCTGTACTTTAGAGCAGTGGTTCTCAGCCTTCCTAATGCCATGGCTCTTTAATACAGTTCCTGTGAGTCGCGACCCACAGGTTGAGAACCGCTGCTTTAGAGCTTTGTTACTCTAGGATATAGTTAAGCTATTTAGAAATAGTTCAGTCTTTTCAGTATTGCTTTTATGTTTTGTTAGGTCCAGAAGCATGCAGAGTCTGGGGTTAATTATTCCCGTGCAGCTGAGGCAAGAGCTTCCTGAGTATCTTATTCAATGTTCCCTCAATTAGGAGTTTTAAAGTCTGGTTATTGGAACTACTGGAAGTGTCACTGTTCCTGGTCCTGAATGAATGTGGGCACTGTTCTCTTTCATTCTCTCAAAGGATTCTTCTCCAACCTCTGGTTGTTTCCCCACATGCATGTGGTGATCAGTCCTGTGCTGTGTCATTGGGGAAGACTAGCCCTGCAGAGCCCTGCAGTCTTCTCTTCATGTAGTTCTCTCCTGTCTGGTGCTCTGTCCAGTAGACTCTCATCACCTCGCAAGCCTGACTCCTTAACTCGAGGAGTACAGTAGCTTTTTCCTGGAGTCCTCTTCCTTGCACCAAGACCAGGAAATCCTCAAGGCAGTAAGCTGGGGAAATTTCAGGGCTCACTTTCTTTGTTTCCTGTCTCTGAGAGAGAACTGTCTTTTAGTGCCATAAATACAGGGTTTTGAACAACATTATTTCATACATGTTATCTGGGTAGTTCAGGCTGTTTCAAGTGAGAGGGTAAATCTTGTCCCTGTTGCTCTATTTTGGCCACTTTGTCTTTGTTTCAGGTATAAGAGTAAATCCAATTCTCAGTACTCCATTTTGCCTGGAAACAATTTTTTTTTTAATTCTCCTTTGGTGCTTTTTTATGTGAATATACTATAATTTATTTATCCATTCTTTTGTTAATGGCCTTTTGGGATATTTCCACTTTCAATAAATGAAACAGCTATTAACTTAATTATACATGTGTTTGAGTGGATATATGTTCTCATTTCTCTTGGGTTAATAGCTAGGAGTAGAGTAGTCAGGTACGTTGACAGATTTTCAAAGTAATTTACCATTTTAAACTCCCATGAGCCATACATGAGAGTTCTAATGGTTCCATATCCTCATCCACGGTTGGTATTGTCAGTTTAGCCATTCTGGTGGGGTCACACTAAGATTTAATTTGTATCTCCTTAAGGACTAAGGGTTTTGACTGAGCACCTTCTTATATGACTATTGGGCATTTGGATAGCCCCTCATATCAAGTGCCTGTGTAAGTGCTCTGTCCATCTTTAAACTAGATGGCTTAATTTTTTTCCTAATGATTTGTAGGGGTTTTTAACATATTTTGGATGAAAATCTTTTATCAAATATATTGTTGTTAGTGGCTTCCCCTGCCAATAGTTTATCTGTCCATTGTTTCTATGGCATGTTTTGATTTTTTTTTAATCCTCAGTTTTAATGTAGCAGAATTATTTTATGGTTAATACTCTCTTTGTGTCTTAAAACATTTTTGCCTGCCTCAAATTATGAAGATATTATGTTTTCCTCAAGAAGCATTACTGTTTTCTCAATTCTTCTTCTTAAATACAGTGACAATAATTTGAAAAGCTTCATGTAGCCTAAAACTCCTTTTTGCCGTTCTGTAGGGTTTCTGACCAATGTCCAACGGTGAGACATTGTCGAGAGGTAATTGGAAGTCATCAGTTGCACATGGTACTGCACTAATAGTGGCTGTGACCCATCACGAGTTCCTCTACTGTTCACAATGTGACTGGCTTATCAGTTAGCAAAACAAATATTTTACCTCATTACACTTCATTCTGGATTGTCTCTGTTCTCTTTGAAAGTTTCTATAAATAACAAGTTGAAGAGCAGTTCCCTTTGGCTGGTGGCCCTAGCAGTGAGCTTGTATTTCCTTCTTCTAGTTTTCATTGTTTTCTAAATTCTCTATAACAAAAATAAGCATTTTTAATTTTAAAAGTTAATAAGAAAAATGTTGAGCACTTGTGATTACAGTATATGAAGTATATGTAGGTTTTACCATTTATGGAACTAAAGGAGTCAATCTCTCTCTCTCTCTTTTTTTTTTTTTTTTTTTTTTTTTTTGTGTGTGTGTGTGTGTGTGTGAGAGAGAGAGAGAGACAAGAGTCTCACTTTGTTGCCTTGGCTAGAATACAGTAACATCTTAGCTCACAGCAGCCTCAAACTCCTGGGCTCAAGTGATCCTCCTGCCTCAGCCTCTCAAGAAACTAAGACTGCTACTGAGGAGGCTAAGACAAGAGGATTGCTCAAGCCTAAGACTTTGAGGTTGCTATAAGCAATGATGTCATGGTACTGTCTAAAAGAAAAAAACAAATGGAAGAAGTTAGGACTGCAGGTAGGTTCCCACACACCAGCTAATTTTTACTTTTTTTCCCCCTAAGACAGAGTCTCAAGCTGTCACCCTGGGTAGAGTGCCATAGTGTCACAGCTCATAGCAACCTAAAACTCTTGGGCTTTAACCATTATCTTGCCTTAGCCTCCCAAGTAGCTGGGACTACAGGTGCCTGCCACAAAGGCTGGCTATTTGTTGTTGTTGTTGTGATTGTTGTTTAGCAGGCCCTTGCCAGGTTCAAACACACCAGCCCCGGTGCATGTGGCTAACGCCCTAACCACTGAGTTACAGGCACCAAGCCAATTTTTACATTTTTTGTAAAGACAAAGTCTTGCTCTCTTGCCCAGGTTGATCTCAAACTCCTGGCCTCAAATAGTAGCCTCCCAAAGTGCTGAGATGAGCCTCTACACCTGGCCCACAACCTTTCCTATATATAGTATGTTTACCATATACATTATGACTTGGAAAGCAACTTGCTTAGTGAATGTTAGGCAGACAGTAGAACAGTTTTATTGATGTAAAAGCTTTCTACAATCTACATATGTATTTTCCCTTACTAACAACTTATTGTTTTTATTATTAAGTATTAGTCATGTTTTTCCCTTCTCTTGGTCTCACCTATCCCCAATTGAAGCCACATGAGTTTTAAAAATACAGTTGTTTGCCAATTATCTTTAATTAGCAATAATAGAAGTTGGACAATCCTTTGTGATATTGTTCATATTACAGGAACAAGAGGAGAACTTCTTAACAGAAACATCTGGAAAGAGCTACTTACACTCTGCATCAGGGTCCTCTCTTTCTATACTATTATGGGACAGTTTTACAGAGATATATCCAGTCACCTAAGCAACATATAGAAATGCATAGTTTGCTTGACAGCATTAACAAATTATGTCTTTTCCTCAGATTAACTTGCACTATAGAAATGCTTCCATATGCTAAAGTTGGACATTCCATTGTAAGGAGAAAAAAAAAAAGATGTCTTTTACCAGGTAGTTTTTTTAATATACATTCTAAACTACAGTGTGCACAAATTAATAATGCTATCCCTTAAGAATTTACCATAAATGGTTTTCTAATTCTTTCCGCAGCTCTCTGCTAAAGGTTGGGAATAGCTATTGCTACAAAACAATGGGTCAGCAAAAATTCAATTATGATTTATCTAAGTAATGAAAACAATTTGATAGCAATCATAAGTCTAATACTTTAATGAAAAAATGTAATTTCCCCCCCAAATCCTCAGGTTCCTTAAAGTTCCAGGAGAAGACAATTTCCAACTTCAGGTTCCAAAACATATACACATGCAGTTAACTCCTTTCTACCCTGACTTTACAACAGAATTTTTAGCAAACTGTGGTCAACAGGCCAAACCTGGCTCACCACCTGTTTTCGAGATAAAGTTTTAAGGGAACGCAGCCATGCTTGTTCATCACACATTGTTCATGGCTGCCTCCGTAGTACAAAATCAGAGTTAAGTAATTTTGATAGACTCTATAACCCAGAAAGCCTAAAATATTCACAATAGCCCTTTATTTTAAAAAATGCGGTCCCCTGCTTTAAAAAGCACTGTCTGTATTTCACGTCTTGCTGGAATAAATGGGTGCAGCTACTACCAGTGCTGCTTCTGCTGTTAAGAATTTGAGGACCAGAACCAGCATGACAGCCACAGGTCTGCAAAGCTCTGATAAAATTTCAAAAAGAAATCTACCCCCAAAGAAGCACTGAGCCCTTTCTTGGGTAAATGGCAATGATCGTGGCAGCCAAAATGCATGTATTTATTACATTTAAGCACTGTTCTAAAATATATTGCTCTGCAAGTTAAGGAATCTATAAATGATTTTGGAAAAAAATATTTTAATCTATCATTCTGCTGCAAAGTTGTTAATAATACTTTGACATGGAGGTACCATATCTCAAGATGTAATACTATTTGCTCAGTTTTTTAATTCAACAGCCCAAAATAACTTACAGCATGACAGCAGTAAGATAGCTAACTTAAGAGTTGCCTGGTGCTTGTTTCCCTCTACAAAAAGAGACACAAACAACAAATAAACAACTATTTTCAACTGCAGTGACCAAGGAAGTACACTGGAGAGGACCAGGGGAGCAGCAAAGCCCCTGTGGAGCACAGAAGCCCAGGATAGTACCACAGAGAGGGCAGCAAGGCATCTTGCCTCTGCCACAGTCTGCTGTTGGCTCAGAGCCAAGGGGTACTTACTTCATCTTTTGGGGAAAAGGTAAGCTATAGATCCCTGGATATTCCCATCACCACCACAGAAACAAGCAGTCATGGCTGCAAAAGGGTACCCAAGTCCTCACTAGCCCAGAATCCAGTGTGGACAGTTGCCAGGAGTCTGTACAGCTACACTGCCCTATAGAAGAATCCACTTTGGTACCCGCCTCCCACCTCCATGACCATGGTGCCACTATGAAACTAGATCCCCAGCTAGAATGCCTTCTGCAATGGGACTTGGTAACCACTGACCATCCCTACCTCTGAGGCTCTGCCATCACTTTACTATATTCATACAGATCCCCACAGCACCAATAACCCTGGCTGCCTGGTATGTAGGTACAAAGAAACAACCAAGATCCCAACATTTGAACCCACAAGGTACGCTATACTCCAGGAAAACAGATAAGTCTTCTGTACAGTAGGAAAGCCCTGCGAAGCTGCCTGGCTACTAACCTACAGTGTGAGAACTGCCCTGGTGGTGGCCCCACCCTATTAGAAAGCTACCCAACCTGCCCCCAGTCCAACAGCCAGTGAAGAAATGACCCTGACACCACCTCTCCAGTGAAAGTTTGGCACAGTCACTCACCACACCCCCAGTCCAACAACTGGCCTAGAGATAGACCTACTCCTGTAGAGAGAAATCCACTCAACTACACAGCCCACACATGCCAAACCCTGGCCTGATAGTAAGACTACAGGTGGCCCCACCCACCTGAGAAAACCCCACACAGCCACCCACCTACCATTCCATAGCACAGACTAATGGCCAGCATAGAAGTGACCCTGCCATCCTGGAGAGCCCACCAGCAGGCTGCTGAACCACCATACTAGCATGCATTTGGCCCAACAACCAATCCAGCACTCCTGCCACACAAAAACCATGCCATTGCCATCACAAATTCCTGGAGCCTAGTCCACTGAGACAATCACAGAAATTACAGGCAAAGATTACAGTTAAAGAATCTATATAGGTACTATGTTACTAAGACCATCCAGAACAGAAGGTAATGCACCATTCCCAATCAACACCTGAGGACCCATTTTCAGGAAAAAGCCACTTTCATAAAATTTTAAAAAGTGATCGTTTCACTAGACTAACAGAGATCAACACAGGGATTCAAGAAACATGAAAAAGCAAGGAAAAATGACACTCTCTAAGGAATATCATAACTATCCATTGACAGACCCCAAAGAAAAGGACATTTATGAAATGCCTGGAAAGGAATTCAAATAATGATCATAAGGAAACTTAATACAAATACAGACAAATAATACAAGGAAATCAGTAAAACAATTCATGATCTGAATGAGAAATTCAACAGAGAGAGATATCATAAAAAAGGACCACATAGAAATCTTAAAGCTAAAGAAGTCAGTGAATGAAGTAAAAAATACAATCAAGAGCTTCAACAACAGACTAGATCAATCAAAAGAAAGAATTTCAGAACTTTAAGGCAGGTCTTTGAAATAACACAGTCAGAGGCAAAAAAAATAAAATAAAATAGAATTTTTTACAAAATGAAGAAAGCCTACAGCAAATAAGTATTCACATTAGAGGACCCAGAGGAAAAGAAATGGTGAATGGCACAGAAAATTTATTTAACAAAAAATTAACAGAAATCTTTCCAAATCTTGGAAGAGATGTGGACATCCAGATCCAGGAAAGGTTCCCAATATTATTTAATATAAAAAAGAGAAAATCCTCTCTAAGGCACTTTATAACCAAAATGTCAAAAGTCAAAGAACAAATTCTAAAAGCTACAAGATAAAAGATGTCGAATCACATAAAAATGAATCTCAATTAGACTGTCAGCATATTTTTTTCAGCAGAAACCTTATAGGCCAGAAGACAATGGGATGATATATCCAAATTTCTGAAACAAAAAAGTTGTCAGCCAGAATACTATTTCTGGAAAAGCTATTGTTCAGAAACAAAGGAAAAATAAAGACCTTCTCAGACAAGCAAAAACCGAATTCATCACCTCTAGACTGACTTTACAAGAAATACTTGAGAAAGTGCTGTAACTGGAAATGAAAAAATGGTAATTACTATCATATAAATACTTATAACTCGCCAGTCTAAGTAAGTCTATGATCATACTCAAAATATCCCAGTGCTGTAATGGTGCTATGTGTATCTTTCAACCCTCTAGTACAGCGGTTCTCAACCTGTGGGTTGCAACCCACGGAAATTGTATTAATGGGTCGTAGCATTAGGAAGGTTGAGAACCATTGCTCTAGTATAAGGGTTTAAAGTCAAAAACATCAACAGCTACAATTAGTGACTAAGAAACATAAAAGATAAAAATGTAAATTAAGGCATTCAAAATACAGATTATGGAGGGGAGGAAAAAAGTCTAGAATTTTTTTTTATGCAACTAACGTTAAGTTGTTATCAACTTAAAATAGTATAATATGACTATAAGACTCTTTATGTTAGTCTTGTGGTGACCACACATAAATTGTGGTAGATACACAAATAAGAAAGAGCTTCCGCCAAACCATACAGGTAAACAATAAGAGAGGATGAAAGAAACAAAGTATCTGTAAGAAAAAAGAAAAAAACAGAAAATAATTAATTGGGGTTAAAAAAAATGGCAGGCAGTAAGACCCTACCTATCAACAACAACCATGAATGTAAGAGGATTAAATTCTCCAATCAAACTATATAGAGTGGCTTGATGGATTAACAAAACAAAACAAGACCCAACTATATGCTGCCTTAAGAGACTCATCACACTGCTAAAGACAAACATAGACTGAAAGTGAAGGGGTAGAAAAGATATTCCATGCAAACAGAAACCAAAAACAAGCATAAGTGGCCATACTTATATCAGATAAAATAGATTTTAAGTCAAAAACTGTAAAAATAATACAGAGATCATTATTTGATGATAAAGGGTTGATTTCAACAAGAAGAAATAATATTTGTAAATATACATGTACCCAACACCAGAGCATCCAAATAATATAAAACCAAATATTACTAGATTTAAGAGAGAGACAGACTGCAAAGAATAATAGTAGGAAATTTCAACGCTCTACTTTGAACAATCCTTAACAGACCATCAAAAATCAATAAAAAGGGTCGGTGCCCACAGCACTGTGGTTACAGCACCAGCCACATACACCAAGGCTGGCAGGTTTGAGCCCAGCCCCGGCCAGCTAAACAACAATGGCATCTGCAAACAAAAAAAAATAGCCCAGCATTGTGGCAGACACCTGTGGTCCCAGCTTCTTGGGAGGCTGAGGCAAGAGAATTGCTTAAGCCCAGAGTTTGAGATTGCTGTGAGCTGTGACACCACAGCACTCTACTGAGGATAGTATAGTGAGACTCTGTCTCAAAAAAAAAAAAAAAAAATCAATAAAGAAACACTGAATTTAAACTATACCATAGACCAAATGGACCTAATAGACATTTAGAGAACATTCCATTTGAGAGCTACAAAATACACATTCTTTTCAAGTGCATATGAAACATACTCCAGGTCAGGTAATATATTAGGCCACAAAACAAATCTTAACAATATAAAACAGACAGAAGTCATATCAAGTACCTTTTCAAACCATAATGATATAAAACCAGAAATCAATGAGAAAAAATTTAGAAATCTTACAAATACCTGAAAATTAAACATGCTCCAAAATAACCAATAAGTTGATGAAGAAATTAAAAGGAAAATTTGAAATTTTCTGAGAAAAACAAGAATGGAAACACATCATATCAAAGCCTGTGGGATACAGAAAAAGCATTTACAAGAAGGATGTTCATAACAGTAAACACTTACATCAAAAAAGAATAAACATTTCTAGAAAACAACCTAACTGTGCAATTCAAGCAACTAGAAAAACAAGAACAAACTAAACCCCAAATTGGTAGAAAGAAATAATAAAGCTGGGAGCAGAAATAAAATAGAGACTGAAAAAAAGTTCACAAAACCAACAAAATTAAGACTGATATTTTGAAAAGATAAACAGAATTGACAAAACTTTAGGTAAAATAAGGAAAAAAAGAAAAATGATAAATAAATGAAATTAGAGATGAAAAAGAAGACATTACAACTACTATCACAGAAATACAAAGGACCATAAGTGACTGTATGAGCACCTATACACCAACAAATTTGAAAACAGAAAAGAAATAGATATAATTACCATATACATACAATCCACCAAGATTAAATTATGAAGAAACAGGAAATCAAAGAGATCAATAACAAGTGAGGAAATCAAATCAGTTTAAAAAAAAAAAAAAAAAAAAAGACCCAGACCTAATGGCTTTACTGCTCAATTCTACCAAAAAGGCAAAGAGGAACTAACACCAATTCTCATAAGACTGTACCAGAAATTAAAGGAGGAACATACTTCCAAACTTATTTTATGAGGATAGCATTATCTTGATTCCAAACCATAGAAAAACACAACAAAAAAAAGAAAACTACAGGCCTGATGAAAATAGATGTAAAAATGCTCAACAAGATACTAGTAAACAGAATTCAACAGCACACTTAAAAGATCATTCACTATGATCAAGTGGGATTCATTCCAGGAATGCAAGGATGGTTCCACATATGCAAATCAATAATTGTGATATATCACATTAAAAAAAAAAAAAAAAGAGGAAAGAAAAAACCATACAAACCTTTCAATAGATGGAGAAAAAGTATTTATCAAAATTCGACATTCCTTCATGATAAAAACTCTCAACAAATTAGGTAGAAAAGGTGTGTACCTCAACACACTAAAGGTCCCATATGCCGAGCCCATAGCTAACATATATGGAACAATGCGTACGGAAAAGAATACATTATACTAACATACGAAAGAAAGCTTTCAGTTTTTCCTCTAAGCTCAAGAACAAGACAAGGATGCCCACTTTCACTACTTCAATTCAACATAGTACTGAAAGTC
Organism: Loris lydekkerianus; assembly: GCA_963574355.1. Classification (NCBI taxonomy): domain Eukaryota; kingdom Metazoa; phylum Chordata; class Mammalia; order Primates; family Lorisidae; genus Loris; species Loris lydekkerianus. The sequence continues at coordinate 55,207 of CAUYPK010072241.1, read as the reverse complement.
CTAACCAGAATAATTAGGAAAAAGAAAAGGCATAAAAGGCACCCCCACTGGAAAGGAAGAAGTCAAAATGTTCCTGTTTGTTATAATATGATCTTATAGACAGAAATCCTTATAGACGCCACCAAAGAACTATTAGAACCAATAAATGATTTCCATAGAATCCCAGGATACAAAAATCAACATACAAAAATCAATAGCATACCCGTATGCCAATTGCAAACTATATAAAAAAGAAATTAAGAAAAGAATCCATTTATAATAGCTACAAAAAAAAAAGTTACCCATGAATAAACTTAACCCAGGAAGTGAAAGATTGATGATGTAAATTAAAGAACATACAAATAAATGAAAAGATATCTATGAGTTGGAAAAAATAATATTGTTTAAATGACCACACTAACTAAAGCAATTTACATATTTAATACAATTCCTATCAAAGTATCAATTAACACTTTTCACAGAAATAGAAAAAGCAATCCTAAAATTCATATGAAACCACAAAAGACCCCAAATAGTAACAAAAATACTAAGCAAAAAGAACAAAACTGGAGGTATCACACTACTTGACTTCAAAATATGCTATGAATCTATGCTAACCAAGAAAGTATGGTGCTGGCACAAACCAGACATGGAAACCAATGAGACAGAACAGAGAATACAGAAATAAAGTCATATATGTACAGCTAACTTATGTTCAACAAAGGTGCCAAGAACTCAACTTAGGGAAAAGGAAGTCTCTTCAATAAATGGTGCTGGACATCTACCCGCAGAAGAATGAAACTAGACCCATACCCCTCACCATATACAAAAAATCAACTCAAAATGGATTAGCATGAAAAAATCTATGAAACTACTAGAAGAAAATATGGAAAATGTTTTACAACATTTTGCTGGGTGAGACATTTTTTAAAAATAAAACTTCAAAACCATAGGCAACAAAAGAAAAAATAGGGCGGCACCTGTGGCTCAGTGAGTGGTGCGCTGGCCCCATATACCAAGGGTGGTGGGTTCAAACCCAGCCCTGGCCAAACTGCAACAAAAAAATAGCTGGATGTTGTGGCAGGCACCTGTAGTCCCAGCTACTCAGGAGGCTGAGGCAAGAGAATTGCCTAAACCCAAGAGCTGGAGGTTGATGTGAGCTGTGATGCCATAGCACTCTACCGAGGGTGATAAAGTGAGACTCTGTCTCTACAAAAAAAAAAAAAAAAAGAAAGAAAGAAAGAAAAAATAGACAAATTAGATTACATAAAACTAAATATCTTTTACACTGCAAAGGAAACACAAAATGAAGAGAAAACCTACAGAATGGGATAAAAAATTGCAAACTACACATCTGACGAGATATTCATCCAGAATATTATAAAGAACTTAACCCAACAACAAAAAAAAAATCAATTTTTAAAATGGGCTAAAGATTACAACAGATATTTCTCAAAAGAAGACATACAAATTGCCAGCAAGTATATAAAAAAATAACACCACTCATCCTCCGGGAAATGCAAATCAAAGTCACAATGAGACATTACCTCACACCAGTGAGAATGGCTATTATCAAAAAGAGAAAAGAAAGCAAGTATTGACAAGGATGTGGAGAAAAGGGAACAGTTGCACACAGTTGGTGGGATAAATTAGTACAGCCACTATGAAAAACATAGAACTACAACACGACCCAGATATCCCACTACTGGAATAAGTATGTTGAAGAGACATCTGCACTCCCAGTTGCCAGGTGTCCAAAAACAGATTAATGGATAAAGTGAACAATGGAAATACCATTTGTCCATTTAAAAAAAATAAAATTCTGTTATTTGCTATAACATTGACAGACCCAGAGGGCATCATGTTAAATGAAATAAGCCAGACACAGAAAGACAAACAGGCAAATACCATACCATCTCACTCCTGTGGAATCTGAGCAAAAAAAGAGAGTTGGTATCACAGAAGCAGAAAGGAGAACAGTGCTTACCAGAGACTGGGGAGGGGAGGCGAAGGGAGAAGATGGGCGAGGTTAGATTGGTCAACCAGTACAGAGTCACAGTAAGACAGGAAGAATATCTCTCATGATTAAAGATGATGAGCATTTTTTCATATGTCTGAAGGCCGTGAGCCTGTCTTCTTCAGAGAAGTTTCTCTTCAAGTCCCTTGCCTAGCCTGCGATGGGATCACTTGTTCTTTTCTTGCTAATGCGTTTGAGTTCTCTGTGGATTCTAGTTATTAAACTTTTGTCGGAGACATAACCTGCAAATATCTTCTCCCATTCTGAGGGCTGTCTGCTTGCTTTACTTACTGTGTTCTTGGCTGTGCAGAAGCTTTTTAGTTTGATCAGGTCCCAATAGTGTATTTTTGAAGCTGCTTCAATTGCTTGGGGGGTCCTCCTCATATTAATAAAATATTCACCCAGACTGATTTCTTCAAGAGTTTCCCCTGAACTCTCTTCTAGTATTTTTATAGTTTCATGTCTTAAGTTTAAATCTTTAATCCAGTGAGAGTCTATCGTAGTTAATGGTGAATGGTGTGGGTCCATGTAGTAGGATCTTTCTAACTAACTTACATTCTTTTTGACTGCTTACACTTGAGTTTAGTAAATAAAAATGAATGCCTTTAGAAAGCATCCTATAAAAATAATGACATTAAGTGTATTTTAGTATATTAAGTTTATTTTAGAATTTTAAACAAAATTTTTAATCATTCAAAATAAAATGTAACAGACATATTTCATTATTTGTAACTAATATAGTGATTTAATTTAAACTGATACCATTCCTTGGACACCAAACGAATATTAAATAAGTCTTAAAAGTTTAGATATCTTAGAATTGCTTCTTTTTGGGTTTTTTTGTTTGTTTATAAAATAATGATGTGTTGCTTCCCTGCTAGTAATCTCAATGATGTAAGAAATCTAATAATTAGGGATGCATAATTTGGAATTTTGCTTATAAACCAATAATATGAACTAGGTAATTGAGTGACAATAAGAAATTGTAATCCATAGTAGAAGTATTTGTCATCTCATAAAACAGCCATACAGAAATACAAAAATCCATAAAATTATGTAAGATCAGCCAACATTTTTATAAGATTATTTTCAGTTATCCTATAGCTAGGGACTTACTGATATTAAGGCCTAGAGTTTTGGAATCTTTACATTTGGAAAGGTATTAAAGATGAACTTAGAGTGAAATGACATAGGATAATTTTTTAATAAATTTCTTTGTTAAGTATCTTGCATCTATTACATTTTAATAAAGTTCCACAAAGTTGTTGTGTGATATTTTCCTACTATCATTTATCTGCCAATTGGTATATAGATTTCATTAAAAATGGTAACATTATGACTTATGAGTATAAAAAATAACAGGTTAAAGATCCTATTTAGCTCACTAATTAATGAAGAAACCAATAAGATGTTACAACCATTTGAAAAGAGAATTAAGGAGGTTTTGTATGGTTGAAGCTATTTCAGAACTTGATATGGGCCTGTTCAACATTTCCACTTGATTCTTATTAAGTCTTGGAAGGTGCTTCCAAGATTCGGTCAATTTCATTCAGATTTTCATATTTCTGAGAATGGAGTTTCTTGTAATATTCATTAAGGATTTTTTGGATTTCTAAGGAGTCTGTGTGCCTCTATTTTCTTTAGATCATTTGTATATAGTTTTAAATTTGAAAGACATGTCTAATTGCATGCTAAATTCTGTTAAATTCAAAGATGTCATACCTGCTTCATAGTATTATTAAAGCTATAGTCATCCCTGCCGTGTATTTCCCACACTATGAAATTTGCTTCAACTTCTTTTACATAGCCAGTGTCATCAAATCTGAAAGAAACAGCAAGCACAAGAATAATAGTTTAGTAGTGTAAAACAGAGGGGTTAAGAGTTCAGGTTTGGAGTTAAATGGGCTTAAATTTAATAGAATATTAAGTTATCCTATCTATAACTCTATAGCTTTATGACCCTGGGGAAGTTATTTAAACTCTTGAAGGCTCATTTTGCTCATTTGTCAAATAATAATAAAAGTTACTACTCTATAGGTTTATTTTGAAAGCTGAATGAAATAACACTTATCCAAATAGGTGCCATAAATACCTAATAATAACAAAGTAGAAAATTTTCAGTTTTTAAACAGCTGGAACCATATGTTCTCTTTACTTTGATAGGAACCATATATTAATAAGGCGAGGGTAGCTTGGGTCCTGCTGTTCTGGGGGTTAGCAGGGAGAAAGATGGAAGGATGTGAGGAACGGAGAAAGGTGTCATTTTATCGACAAATGTTCACTGGCTCCTTATTATGTACTAGAGAACGAAACCCCAGAATCACAACAATGAGAACTGAGATGTTGCACATCCCCCAGGGGAGCCAGAGGAAAGATGCAGCTGAGCCTCAAAGAATCAACAGTTTTGGTAAACTGAGGTAGAGCTGAGAAGCAATAGTCTACAAGCTCACTGGAGCGACACGCATGCATAGCCCATGCTCACAGAATGGATGATGACTTCTACCGATAGGAGAAAGGGTCCAGCACGGGCAGGATACGCCTCCCATGATGCTGGGTCTGGACACACCAGCCCAGTTGAGCTTAGAGTGCTTACCTCAATCTCAGTGAGTTTTAAAACAGATGTGATATTTTATACAAGACCTTTCTCCCCTGCTCCCACATGAAAATAGGAGCTTGCGACCAAAACTGAAGTCCAGTTATATTGTTAAGGTCACACCTTTGCATATCAGAACTTGTGACTGATAAGCAAAGAACCTTCTCCATCAGTTATTGTCTGAATGAAACTGTCCCCCACCCCTTGGATGGAAATTCTCCATTAGGACCTTGGTCTCAGGCACTTATTTCTAGGCTGCAGACTCTGGACTGTTATCCCACTTTCCAATATAATTTCCTATTTCACAGATCTATGTCTATTTGTGAAAAATAATAGTTCTTTACAGCGTTCCTTTATTCACCGCTCAGTCTCTGCCTCCCCTTGTAGTGGTTACGTCTAGTTTTTTAGGTCTGTTACATGTACAACTTGCTATCATCTATCCCTGGTTATAAAAAGCAGGTATTGTCCCAGTCTCACAAATTGGATGCAAGAATTTTAAGTGGCAATAACTGGTATCTGAGAAGTTACTTTATTTCCATTCTAATTAGTTTTGAGAAATCATGAAGAGATGAACGCAGAAGGTCAGTTCTCAGATAGGCACGACTAGGTAGGCATTGGATCATTGGTGCCTGGCTTTTCTCTCGGTGGGGCAGGAGGGCCACAGACAACTGTAAAACCCCAGAGAGCATTCTGCATCCTCTCTCCACTGAATAATGCACACGTATGTGGGCAGACACACTTTTTAAAAATATATGGTTTTGGAGATTTGGGTCAAGCTTTAGCAAAGCTCTAATTCTTGCAGTTTTGGAAAGAACAGTATGTTTTATTGCATCTTCCAAAAGTCATCAGATTCTTAAATTATTAAGCACTTGTTGCAAGCCATGTGTTTTACGTAAATGAGAAAAAAACGCAAAACATCTTGATTGGACTGGCGTCTTCCTTGACTCTCAAGAGAGCAATAAGCTACAGTGTCATCTAGTGGTACTAAGTCTAAATTGCATGACTCACAATTTCTGGGTTTCTAATCATCTTTGATAAGGTTTTATTTATTTCATTGAAAATACGTGACAAAAATACTACCTATGTAAACGTGGTTTACTTTCATTAATGTTCATTAGTGTAGAATATAACACTAATTAAAACTGAGAAATTCAGAAATGCCACTGGTTGGCAACTCTTCCATACAATTTGTAAGTTCTCCATTATGGCAGTTCCACTTTTGAAACTGGGAAGGAGAGAACTCTTCAGTTGATCTACAAATTCATTAGACGCAATCCTTGTGGATAGCCCATTGTATCGACCATGGCTTTTATTATCTGCATTTTTTTTTTTTTTTTTTTTTGAGACAGAGTCTTACTCTTGCATCAGCCTCCCAAGTAGCTGAGACTACAGCACCCACTACAATATCTGGCTATTTTTTTGTTGTCATTGTCATTGTTGTTTGGCAGGCCGGGGCCAGGTTCGAACCCGCCAGCCCTGGTGTGTGCGGCTGGCATCCTAACCCTTGAGCTATGGGTGATGAGCCTATTTTCTGCATTTTGATGCTTTAACATCTGGTACCTTGCTGACCTAGAGGGACCACCTAGGTTAGCCAATTCTTAGAGATAGTAAACAACTCCTTCAGGAGCCCCTTTTGCATGAAAACCAGCCTGTCCTGAGCCCATACTTCCAGACATCTCCTTTGTGGGCTCTCATACTCTGGGCTGCTATCCACCCAACCTGATCACCCCACAACCAGATGTCAGACAACTAGGGACTGCCCCCTGAAATTATTCAAACTAGCCAATCCCAAAACTACTTACCCATCTCGCCTATTCCTTTCCACCAAAACTATGGGAAGGCTCTTGCCTGTATCTTACCCTCATTCCCCCCGTCTTCTGACCGACCCTGGTTTTCCCGTGTGGCCCTTTGTGGCATGCCTTGCCTTCAGTTTCTAGGGATCTGTAAGTATGATAAATGTTTTCCTTCATGACAATCATTTCTGTGCCTGTGTGTCTTACTGTATTTGATTTAAACAAATCCTGGGTACCCTGAAAATACCCATTATGCTTGTTCCTGAATTCCCTGCATGGTAATAGAACAATTTATGTCCCACTATTTGCTAGGGGATTGCTTCTGTGATGCCAAATTCTAGTTTAGGATGGGACATTAATAGATTCACCACCAAATGCTAATAAGAGTGGAACAGGTTCTGGGAATGTGATCCAATTGGGATGACTTACGTTCATCTACCTCCTATTATCTGTAAATTTCTGCCCAGCCTGTTCCTGAACCATTCCCTAGGAAGGGAGGGCATTTATTATAATCCAGAGGCCTATACTATGGACTAATTTTCCAGCAGCTACTCCAGCTTGTCTCAAAGCTTAATTAAAGTTTGACTGATCTCACAAAGCTAATTAACTAATTAGCACCTGCATCCATCTATGATGAATACCTAATTGGACAGTCCGTTACCAGCTATGTATTACTATAATTCAATTGCACTGTACATTATGGCTTATTAATCTGACTGTTCCTCTGTAGTTGGCCTCTAATTTTTGATTCATTATCTTAGATTTGGAAGCAAAAGTTTTTATCATGAAGCAGAGATTCCTAGAAGCAGAGACATAAATTACTTCTAAAAAGAAGTTCTGCTACATTAATCCAAAGTAGTGCTGGTCCTATAGTCTACTGTACACTCCGACCTCTTCTGTGTTCCACATTTTTTCTTATAGCCCCTGACTTCCCAGAGATTCCCAGTCCCCCATGTCCTCCCTGCTTTCCCTCAAATTGAGCCTGTCAAATATGATCTTTGTCAACTCCTACATTCCTGTTTCCAAACTAGTCACTTTCTACATTCATTTTAACTCTTTCCTCCCAAGTCTTAGAGGATGATTGTTCATCCCCTTTTAACCTTGATACCTAGGATTTTTATCCTATTTCCTCAGTTTCTTTTTTTAAATAAAAAAAAATTTTTACATATGCATGTGTTTATTAGGTTTCCACTTTTTGCCTTCACAAAATTAAAAAGGCTTAAAATTTAATAACAATAACAATGTTTAATAAAGGTGAAATATGAAAATTTCTTTGAAATAAAAAATGCAACAAAGAGAAAAAAAAAAAACAATAACAATGTTTAAGATAAGGACTAGAAACAAAAACCTCATAAAGAACAAAGATATATACATTCAGAAAAGAAATCAGATGATTGCTGCATCAAAATATTAAGGAATAATAATAATAATGCAAAGAAAGTCACATTCACATTGTCAAATAAGAGAATGTCTATTTTATAATGCTTTGACTCTGAGGTTCAGTATGGAGTCATCAGTTAACTTTTTTTTTTTTTCCAAAGTCTCAAAAAAATAGGCAACTAATATTTATAAATAAAAGTAAAAGATAATTTCAAAAAACAGATCATGCCAAATCTTATAGACAATAGAAAAAGAAGAAATACTTTAAAATCATTCTACTTAATCTGGATACACCTGATATTAAAATTGGAGAAAATATATTATTATAAAGGGAAAATTACAAACATAATTCACTTATAAATGAGTATGCAATATCCTAAACAACATGTTAACAAGTTGAATTAAAAATTAATGTTTAAATAGTGTACTTTGGTCAAAATTAAATCCAATTTGTGTAAAAATTAGTCACTATTTTCTTTTCTTTTCTTCTTTTTTTTTTTCTCTTTTCCTTTCCCTCACCTCCTCCCTCCTTCTCTGTCTGGTCTCTCCTTCCCCCATGCTACACTATGTCATTAATTGTCATTAATGGTCCTCATATCAAAGTTTTTATCCTATTTCCTTCCACCTCGGCCTCCCAGAATACTGGGATTACAGCCATGAGCCCCCATGCCTAGCCAACATTTTACATTCTTATAGGGGATTTTTTTCACCAATAAATTTATAGGCTGCTTCTCTTGGTAGTAAGCAGAGATTTCTAATTTTTCTTTTTTGGATTATGTAGCTTTTCAGACATCCTGAAATGAGCCTTCGGGCCACACAGAGGCTGTAAAACCCGCCTTCCTTAGTTCCAGCACAGTGGACCAGCACTCCGGGGCTGCACAGGCTGGAGCTCATTACTCTGGATTTGAGTTCTCTCTTTACTATGGAGATTGCTCCCTTTTTCATTCAAGCTTGGTTATGTATAAAATATTTTTGTTATATTTTATCCAGAATTATGTATGTCTATTGTAGGTGGGGGATGAGTCACTCAACTATATTACTATGTTACTATATTACTATGAGTCACTCAACTATATTACTATGTAACTATATTACTAAGTTAGCTCATTCAACTATATTACTATGATCTGAATGATGAAGTTTTAACATTCCTTTACCTCAGACTGTAAACATGTTCATATATCTTTCCTCTTTAAGAAAAAAAAAAAAAAAACTTGGGATTTTGTGCTTCTTTCTATAGATGAATTCCTGTCTCTTTCCTCCACTTCCCAAAGGTTGAAAAAGCATTGACCATATTTTGCCTCTACTTGCAAACCCCTCTACTCTGTTCATTTTGAAAATCCCCTGCAATCTGGCTTCTGTTCTCATCCTTTTATAGTAACTACTCTTATAAATGTCATAAATGATAGTTAGGTGTGGCGGTGCATGCTTGTGAGTCCCAGTAGCTTGGGAGTCTAAGCCCAGAAGTTCTAGGCCAGCCTGGGTGACAGAGTGAGACTGTCTCTCTAAAACAAAACAAAACAACAAAAAACAAATTACAAATTGTATTCTGATGTTACATCCAATGGACACTTTTCAGGGTTGTTTGTTTTATTTCTTCTTTTGAAAATTCCTATTCCCTTTGCTTCTCTATTTCTGTTATCTCTGTTGTCCTTGTATTTCCCCTAATGGTCTTTCTGAATTTTATTTCTGTACTCTGCTTCCTCTGCTCACTCTTGAATATCATTTTGTTTTGTTATTTTTGGTAGGATTAACTTTTGACTCATGGAGCTTCTTACTTTGCATTTTGATACTTTTCTTATGTGGAGGGAGTTCAATGAGTAGAAAATTCCTGGTCTATCCTTGTCCTTCTACTCCTATTGCATCTTGGGAGGTGGGTTAACTTAAATGATTGGCAAATGTTAAAAGAATAAAGTTGGTTACCTGGGTGTGGTGGCTTGTACCTGTAATCTGATATATCATACTGGGAGGCTGAGGATGGAGGATTAGTTGAGCTTAGGAATTCGAGACCAGCTTGAGCAAAAGGGAGACCCCCATCCCTACTAAAAATAGAAAAATTAGCTGAGTGTGGTGGCACACACCTGTAGTGCCAGCTACTTGGAAGGCTGAGGCAGGAGGATCACTTGAACCTAGGAGTTTGAGATTGCCGTGAACTAAGCTGATGCCATGACACTCTAGCCTAGGGCAAAAGAGTGAGACTCTATCTCAAAAAAAAAAAAAAAAAAAAAAGGAATAAATTTGGCATGCTTAACTTTGCTTCTCTATTGTTATTCTTAGAAGTAGGTTGCCATGTTCTTCTGGCTCCTTTATGTTATGCACTTTACATGGCCCCCAGGAGGAGAGTATAGCAGTGAATCAACAATACCTAATCCTCCTAACTCAGTTTGGTATAGTTTGGCATAGTACTAGTGATAATAGTATCAGGAAGTTGTTCACTTTCTGCAAATGTAAGCTCTGTCTCCCCATATTATTTTCCTCAGCAATAAGCTGTCATTTTTCTCATTCAGGGAAGAGGGGGTACAATTGGGCCTAGTAGGTTCCCTAACAATTCTTTCTAATCATCACAGCTACTGTTAATATCAGAAAATCTCTATTGACCACCAAATACATCTCTCTAGCTCAAACCGTTTACCTGAACTTCTGATGCTTTAGTTTACCATTTCTTGGATGTTGTCTTCTGGATGTCATACAGATTCCTCAAATTTAAGATGTCTAAATCTCAAGCAGTCATCTCACCCTTAAGTCACCCTTTATTCTCTATATCACAGTTGATGACATCACCATTTGTTCGGGGGATGGGGGGAAGCCATAAACCTACATGGGTTCATTCAGCAAGTATTTATTGATTGCTTACTATGTTCTAGGCAACATTATAAGTGCTGGAGGACATAACAGTGAACTAAACATATAAAATCCCCTTTTCTGTGGTGCTTATGTTATAGTAGAGGAGGAAATACAGTAAACAAACTAAATCAGTAAATAGTATAATTCATTAGGTAGAGTAATAATAATAATAGTAGTAGTAGTAATATCAAATACTATGAAAACAAAAAAGGTGGGTGAGGCATGAAGGTGCTACCAAGGCAGCTTGTAACATGATGTGAGCATAGGCTTCATTGAGAAGGCGAAGGACTTGAAGGAGGTGAGGAAACAAATTATGTGAACTTTTGTGGAAAGAGCATTTCAGACAAGGAAACAGCAAGCACAATGGCCCCAAGGTGGGAGTATGCTTGGTTTACTGGAAAACAGTAAAGAGGCCAGTGATTTGGAGTGTGTGAGGTGAAGTTTAATGGGAGAAAGGTAACAGAGACAGAAAATCAAATAGAACCTTATAAGCCATTGTAAAGACTTGGCTTTTACTCAGCAATAAGGACTTTGAGCTAAAGAGTAAAGTGCTCTGACTTTGTTTTAAATAATTCACTGTTCCTTCCATGTAGAGGCAAAAGTAGAAGTAGAGACACCAACAAAAAAGACTATGTTAATAAGCCAGGTTGGGTTGATAGTGATGTCTCGGGTCGGTGTGATAGCAAGTACTGATAAATAGTAAGATCCCTTATGTATTTTGAAGACAGAACTAAAGGGATTTATTGATGGGTTGGATGTAGAGTAAATGAGAGAGGGGAGTCAGGGATGATTCCAAAGGTTTGGCCAGACCAACCAAAGGATAGAGTTGCCATCTCTTAAAGTGGAGAAGGCTATCGATAGAGCAGATTTTGAGGGGGAAGATCACAAGTTTGGTTTTGGGGGTTGTGTGATATTTCTATTCACTTTCTCAGTGGAAAAGTGATACATATGTTCAACATCTCAGTGGATTTATGAGTCTGGGTTCAGGAGCTGTGTCTGTTTACATTTTCTAAACTACGATGCTGTTGGATTTGAGCCATGGTGTTGGGTTACAGGTGAAGAGACATGGGTGGTAGTAATATAAAACACATTTAATCCTGACCTTTTAAAAATACCATGCAATCCTCCTGTTTTCTCCCAGACATGATGGCAAACTAGGAGTGGCCATGTCCAGATAATATAGCTGAGATATAAGAGTCAGACTATGACATGGAAAGAGTTAAGCATTGAGATTTTGTTGTTACTGCAGCACAGCCTAATCATACTTGACTAATACAAGTGGAGAATGTTCAGGCTGGAGATACAGTTTTGGAATTTATCAGTATATTGAGACATTCAGGTCCACGAGACTGGATGGCAACACTAAAAGAGAAAGTTGAGATGGGGAAAAGAAAAGATAGCCCCAGGCCTTGCTACATTCCAACATTAGGAGGTCAGGGAGAAAAGGAGGAACTGAGAAATTAAGGGGGAGCTACCAGTGAGGTAGCAGGAAGAGTGGGAGCTTTTGGTTCATGGGAACCAGATGAAGAATATATTTTAAGTAGAAGTGAGTGAGTAACTATGTTAATACTTGTTAATGAGATCAAGGAAGGTGGGACATGAGAATTTCCCATTGGTTTAGCAAAATAGACATGATTGATGATATTGGTTAGCCAACCTGAGGGGAATTTGAAAGAGAATGGGAGAAGAGTTGTTGAGAGTGAGTATAATAGATGAGAGGACAGTGCGGTCAAAAGAAGGTTTGTGTGTGTGTGTGTGTGTGTGAGAGAGAGAGAGAGAGAGAGAGAGAGAGAGAGAGAGAGAGAGAGAGACAGAGAGACCTACATATTTGCATGATGATCCAGTAAAGAAGGACATGATGCAAGAGAGAGGGGGAGACCTTCAGGAGCAATGTTCTTAGGAAAGGCGGTGGAAATCTGGTGCACGAATGGAGCGATGGGCCTCAGACACACACACAGATAATTCATCTATGGTAAGAGGAAGGCAGACAGAGCTGCTTGAAGATGGATAGATGTGGTGCTCAAAGGCTATAGAAGATCTCTTATGATTGATGTCACCTTTGACTCATTCATCCTCCTTATTCTCTTCCCTTACCACTCACATACGTCAGTTATCAAACCCTGCCTATTAAATGGCTATTTTTTTCATGAATGATTCCCTTTTATGTCCTTGCCTTGTTGCTATTTTAGTCATTTGGTTTTTTTCTTCCCAGGACTACCAATACAGTTTACTGGCTGTTCTCCCTCCTCAGATTTTTTCCTGGAAATTCATCCTCTACACTTCTCCCAGATCTCTCTTTAGCTAGCTAAAGTAAGTATTTGATCATGCCACATTATCATAAGAATGGATGGAAAGCCTTCCATAGTCTGCACACCTAGCTAGCTTCCCAGCCTTTCCCCCTAATACTTCATATATCATTTTATGCCCCAGCAATATCATACCATTTGAAATATTAACTTCCTTCATCAGGCTGTTGCTTTGTCTTGAAAGGCTAACCCTGTGGAATTCACCATTATTTTCCCTACTTCTTCCTTTTCTGCTTCTAGCTATGAGGTATTGCTGAATATCACTAGGCTAGGGTCAAATTTTGAAGTACTCCCCTTCACCATGTGTTGACCATAGTGATATTCAACAATGAGGTATGCAATACTTTTTCTAGGAAGAGTTTGTGAACTTAATTGTCTATTTTCATATTCATCATCTTTTAAGATTCAATGATTCCCCTGAGACCTAAGTTTTTGGAAACATTTTCCAGAGCCCCTCTTCCTTCATAGAGGAATTGGATCCTTTTCTTTTGAATTCCAACACCCAAACCCCACAGCATTCCCTTCTATCTTTCCTCTTGGCCTATCAGCTCATGTCTCTCTAATTCATCAAACTGTTCAACTTTTCAGGGTAGAAATATTATCATTTATTTTTTGAATCCCTAGTGCCTACCACAGTCGTTGGTATAAAACAGATGTTTAGTAATGATGAAGTGTACTGAAGAGAGAAGATTAAGGCTTTTTACCTTCAGGGATTAAGTATTATATAAACACACACACACACACACACACACACACACACACACACACACGGCCTACCGGGGGAAACAGTGCCTTGAGTGCCCAGGAAAAGCAGTGGTATGATTAGATGATCACAAGATCAAAATTAAAGACAACAGCAAATTAGACTGATAGCACAGAGAACTCTGACACAGGGATTAATTTTTTACATGTGGTTATCCAATTCTCTCAGCACCATTTATTGAATGTGGTATATGTACACCATGGAATACTATTCAGCCATAAAAAGATGGAGACTTCACATCTTTTGTATCAACCTGGATGGAGATGAAACACATACTTAGTAAAGTATCACAAGACTGGAAAGGCAAATATCCAATGTACTCAATACTAAGATGAAGCTAGTAGATCTAATTCACGCCCACATAAGAGAAAAACTCATTTCAATTCAAGTCGTGGGGAGGGGAAATGAAGGGGGAGAGGGGAGTTTGGGGTGCTCCCACTAATGGACACAGTGTAGGGGTGCATGCCACAAATTTTGGGTGCAGGACATAACTACAAGAGGGACTCTACCTAACAAATTCAAATATTGTGACTTGGTTGTTTGTACCCTCACATTATGCCTGAAAATGATAAAAAGAATGTGATTTAAGAGGGAAAGAGTACAGGGTAGAATCTGAGAAGTGCCCTGGGTGAGAGGTAGGGATAGAACTGCTGGCAGAAGCCTTGTGGATCTCAACACAGAAAGTTCTGATAGCACAGCTGAACCCTGACCACCTGATTCGTTACTTCTACAACTATCCACCCTGAGCGAGCTAAGAAGTTGTCTGCCGCTTAAGAAGTCCCCAGAAGCTGAAAACCTTTACTAAAATTTTGGTGCTTTAGACGTGGGAATTTTACTGCTAGTAATTTATGGTAATGACATAACCACACCAGTGTCTACATATGTACATAAACAGATACTTTATAATAGCAAAAAATGAAGACATATGGATCATTTATCTCTATGTTTTTTCCGTATTTAAAATTTTGTAACAAGCTATATTATTTTTATAACCATAATCTAAGAATTAAAAAGTCTTAGAGGAAAGCAAACAAATCACTTAGAAAAGCCTTCCTAACAGCATTTTATTCATATTATTAGGAAATATTATTTATAAGAATTAAGACAGGGATGATATTTTTGGAATCTCCTTAATGTACTTACTAGCAATCTAGGTTTTTTGTTTTTCCTCACAAGTTTTCCCTTATTATTGGCACAGAGAAAGAAAAATCATGTCATTTGGGGAAGATAGCTCCTACCAAATAGGCAGGGTTCTTGGTAGGAGGTTGGGAGAGATTTAGAGAGGATGAAAGAAGGCTCTCAGCTCTCTTAGCCACTACATCTCAGCAGCTAAATTATACCCAGGTGGGGACCATGGTTGTCCAACTTTGTATAACCAGTACTGAAAACCAACATATTAAGTCCTTCAACATCTTTATTATCTTTAATAAATGAATTATTTAATCATTTTATTTTTAAACTTTTAAAATAAGTTGCTTTTTTTGATGAGAATATGCTTACAATTGGATCACAGGATGAAACTTTTCTGTGAAGTCAAGTCTTAATGGGCAGCCATATTCTTCCCAGTTATACTTTACTTTCTAGAAAAGGAAAAGTGTTTTCATTATTTTATATATGTGGACCATTAAAAAGATTATAATTTTCTTAAAAAAATTTTTTTTCTTTAGTACCCAGTATCAAAAGATAAAAAATATAACTTCTTACCAAGTTATTAAGTGGTCGGTGCCTCAGAAATGACCTATAAAAAAAGACACTCTTTATTATTTATTTATTTTTCCTCTTTTCAAACTTAAAAACTAGAACCATGACTTTGTTTAGGTAAGGAAGTATCACAAAAGTCAAATAGATAGACATAATTATAAAATAGTAAGCACTCACTATGTTTCAGACCCTTTCTTTCTACACATATTTCCTCACATTTTAATGCATTCTGACAACAGCCGACAGGGTATGAATTATTGTCTTCCCTTTGTAGATACAGCACCATTCTCAGAAATTGTTCAAGGCTAGAAACCTTGCTTTAATATTAAGAAGGAAGCGTGATTATAAAGCTCATGTTCATCGTGCTATTTCAATGCTATTTCCCCCAGAATATTAATAGATGAAAACACAAGATCCTTCAGAATCAGTAACAAGAAATGTATAATTTAGATTTACATTTTTAAATTTAGATTTCTCACTACAATGGAATTATAATCTAAATTAAAAATCTAATTTTTAATTTCCATTTCTCACTCTGATGGAGTCCTTCCCCTTTGTGAACTCCAGGGTTTATTCCTGCATGTACTTCCTGCATATTATTCCCTCACATATTTTCTATTTTATTTATTTATTTATTTATTTATTTATTTATTTATTTATTTATTTATTTATTTATTTATTGAGACAGAGCCTCAAGCTGTCACCCTGGGTAGAGTGCTGTGACATCATAGCTCACAGCAACCTCCAACTCCTGGGCTCAAGCAATTCTCCTGCCTCTGCCTCCCAAGTAGCTGGGACTACAGGCACCTACCACGATGACCAGCTATTTTTTGGCTGCAGCCATCATTCTTGCTTGGTAGGCCCGGGCTGGATTCGAAACCACCAGCTCAGGTGTATGTGGCTGGTGCCTTAGCCACTTGAGCCACAGGTACGTCACATAATTTCTGTCTTGTCCGTCCTCAGACTTGACTCGCTGTTCCAAGCCATATGTTCCATGCACAGACTCAAGAAATTCCTGCTATAGAAGATAGAGTCCATTTCATACTGAAAGGAAATACCCTCACCAACTATTAAACATTTTTTTCTCATACCTTTTATGTCGCCTACTGACTTCAGCAAGCATTGCAGTCTGCAGCACCTAGGCTCCTCTACCTCTTCACCCCACCTTAAAGTTCAATAAAATCACTTAGGGGTTTGCCTAGTGGTTAAACATTCTTTCATTTATTTTTTAATTAATCAGAATTAGACAATTTCACAGCGTTTCATAGGATCTTATAAATATTTCAGAGGGTATGGACTTCCGTACCTTTGATGTCTTAATAACTATTTTTTAACTTTGTTAATAAAGTTTTTTTTTTTTTTTGACACAGAGTCTCACTCTGTCATTCTGTTGCCCTTGCTACAGTGCTGTGACATCGTAGCTCACAGCAACCACAAACTCTTGGGTGAAAGAGATTTTTTTTTTTTTTTTAGTGGAGACAGGTTCTCAGTCTGGCACAGGCTGGTCTTAAACTCCTGAGCTCAAGCAGTCCACCCAACTAGGCCTCCCAGAGCGCTATCATTACAGGTGCGAGCCACCACCCTTGGCCTTTAATAAAGGTCTTTATCTTACAAAAGTAAGTCACATTTTATTTAGTTATATCTTTAATAAATCACATTATTAAAAATAAATATGCTTAAGATTAAATAAAAAACAGAAAAAGATGACTTAGTAGAATATTTGATGTCAGGACTTTTTGGCAAATTTATAACTTCTAATTAGCTTAACTATAATCATGTATAGTTCAAGAAGAATTATGTAGGAAAAAAAACTTTCTTAAACTAGAGGGAATAATATAGAATTTAAGACTATACATGTATAAATGAGGCTTACTTTGTTTATCCAGTTGAACTGAATGAGAAGGCTGGACCACTCTCTTGCATGTTTTGGAAAAGTTAATTATAGTGCCTGTATATTTTGCTTAATGCTAAAACTGACTGCACACTGTCCGGCCAAACTCATGGATGCTAATAGGGATTCAATGAATAAGTACTGGTTGTAAATAATTAGTACTATGTTAATAAAACACTTAGTCTTATGTTCAAAAAATTTCTTACTTTTCAATCACATAGGTAAAATCGTGGCGAAGACATTTTTCTTTGCTAAATCTACAAGAAAAATAATAAAGTTGTAATGTCATCAGTCCTTATATACTAGCACAAACATTCAATTACTTAAAGAAGTGACTCTGTACCTGGATAGCATCATGAAATCATCATTTACCGAACTAGAATCTTTAGGGTTAGCGTTTGGCCTTAACATGTCTATTTTTAAGATAATCAGTTTCACCAATGTTTCAGAAGACACCAGAATTTGAAATCTGCTCATTTACCTCTTATATTTGATACATGTTTATTAAAAATTCATAAGACAGTGGAGGGTGGGGGCTGAGGAGAGGCTGCTCAAAAGATACCAAACTTTAGGGGTCCTCAAACTGCAGCCCACAGGTCACATGAGGTGGTGTGATTGTTATTTGTTCCCGTTTTGTTTTTTTACTTTAAAATAAGATATGGGCAGTGTGCTTAGGAATTTGTTCATAATTTTTTTTTTAAACTATCGTCTGGCCCTCCAACGGTCTGAGGGACAGTGAATTGGCCCCTTGTTTAAAAAGTTTGAGGACCCCTGCTTAGTTCAATAGGAGGAATAAGTTCGAGAGATCTATGGTACAACATGATGACTATCGTTAATAATATGTTGCATTCTTGAAAAATGCTAAGAGTGGCCATAAAGTGTTCTCATCACAAAAAACAATAACTATGTGAGGTAATGTGTATGCTAATTAGCTCAAATTAGTCATTCCACAGTGTATTTTAAAGCATCATGTTGTATACTATAAATAAATACAATTTTATCTGTCACTTAAAAACAAAAACTCAAAATAGAAAGCAAAAAGTGTTGACAAGGATGTGGAGAAACTGGAACCCACATACTTTGCTGGTTGTAATGTAAAATGTTACAGCTACCATGCAAAACAGCTCCTCCACAAGTTAAACATATGATTGCCACACAATCCAGCAATTCCACTTCTAGACACATCCTCAGAATAATTGAAAACAGGTATTCAAACAAAAACTCGTACACAAATCTTCATTGCTGCACTAGTCAACAAAAGCCAAGAGGTAGAAATACTCAAAATATTCATGAATGATGAATGGATGAACAAACCATGGTTTATCCATACAATGAAATTTTTCAGCCATGAAAGGGAATGAAATATTGATACATGGCACAAGTGAACCTCAAAATCATGTGAAGTGAAAGAAGCTGGTCACAAAAGGTAATTCAGATATGGTATGGCTCCATTTCTGTGAGATATGCAGGACAGGCAGATTCATAGAGACAGTACATTACTGGTGCCAGGGGCTGGAGGCAAGGAGTCTGGGGAGTTACTGATTACTGGGCAGAGTTTCCTTTTGCAGTGATGAAAATACTTTGGAACTGGATAGTGGTGTTAGATGCACAATATCGTGAATGTCCTTCATGCCACTGCCTTATATTTTTCTTTTCTTTTTTTGTTTTTTGAGACAGACTTTCACTCTGTCACCCTGGTACAGTGCTGTGGCATCATCAGAGCTCACAGCAACCTCAAATTCTTGGGCTTGAAGCAATCTTCTTGGCTCAGCCTCCCAAGTAGCTGAGACTACAGGCGTGTACCACTATGCCTGGCTAGTTTTTCTATTTTCAGTAGAGATGAGGTCTTGTTCCTTCCTTAGGGTGATCTTAAACTCATGAGCTCAAGCAATACAGCTGCCTCAGCCTCCCAGAGTGCTGGGATTACAGGCATGAGCTTCCACAACCAACCTGCATTGTATATTTTAAAATGGCAAATTTATGTTGTATAAATTTCTTCACAATTTTAAAAACTTACCATGCTAAAACACACACACACACACATACACATAAATTCATAGGAAACCTATCAACATGGAAATAAAAAAAGGTAATATAACATAATCATGGGAGACATACCAGAACTACAGGGACAATTCAATATTATAAAATCATTAATAAAGTTTACTAGACTGATATTTAAGAAAATTCAGGAAAAAGTAAATCAATCAAAATAAAAACAAATTTCTTTCAACTGTTTTATTACACACAAATACTTTCCCCCCTCTAAACACACATTTCTAGTTGCTACTAGAAACTCAGTTGTGTAGGTAAATAATTCATATAATTTCTAGTTAGAGTTCGTACAGACAGAGGATATAATGGTCTACGAAATCACACAGCTTTTAGATAAAATTATCCATTTTTTCCACTTTAGCAGCTTCCCAGTGTTAATTAGGAGGAACCCTAGACATCACCATTTTTAGATCAATGTTGAAAGTCTAGACCATCCCCCTGACTCTGAACCCAAGTTGGACCCCAAGGGATGCCAACTCTCCTTTATTGACAACTCTACTAAAATGCCTCGGACCACGTACTGTTCCAGTCTCCCTTGGTGACTATGAAAACCACAGGCCCACTGCAGCCAGACTCCTAGGCGTTAGAGCTATTTTTAGGGTCCCGGAGCAATGGGTTATTGACTAAGAAATCCAGAATGAGGTCTTGAAATTTGTGTTTTTTAAACATGCTTTCCAGGTGATTCTGAAGAGCAATTGAACTTGACTATTAGACCCTGTATCCCTGAAAATAAGACATCCTCCGAAAATAAGACCTACTTACAGGAAAGATAAGACGTCCCCTGAAAATAAGACGTAGCACATCTTTGGGAGCAAAACTTAATATAAGACACTGTCTTATTTTTGGGGAAACAGGGTATCTGGAGCCTCCCCGAAATACGTTGGTTCAAGCTGCTTCTTTGTATCTGGTTTGGGGAGGTAATCAGGGGACTGAGAAAGAATTCTTTATGTGATTGTACTGGGAATTGATTCTGATAACATGTTGCTTACAGCAGTTATCCTCAAACATTAATGTCTCTCTGAATCTCCTGGAAATTCTTTTAAAATGCAGATTCTGATTCAGTGGGTGTGGGAAGAGGCCTGAGATTCTGCACTTTTTTTTTTTTTGGAGACAGGGTCTTACTCTGGTGACTTTGTTAGAGTACCCTGGCATCAGCCCAGCTCACAGCAACCTCAAGCTCTTGGGCTAAAGTGATCCTGTTGCCTCAGTCTCCAGAGTAGCTGGGACTACAGGAATCCACCACCATGCTGGCTAGTTTTCCGTTTTCTTTTCTTTTTCTTTTCCTTTTTTTTTTTTTTTTTTTTTTTAGAGAGAGTCTAACTCTGTTGCCCTGGGTAGAGAGGAATGGAATCATCATAACTCACAGCAACTTCAAACTCCTGCACTCAAACGATCTTCTTGGCCTCAGCTTCCTGAGTAGCTAGGACTTCAGGTGCCCACCATGATGCTTTGCTAATTTTTCTATTTCTAGTAGAGATGAGGGTATTGCTCTTGCTTAGGCTGGTCTCAAATTCCTGAGATCAAGGGATCTGCCCACCTTAGCTTCCCAGAGCGCTAGGGTTGCAGGTATGAGCCACCATGCCCAGCTTAGTTTTCCTATTTTTATTAGAGATGGGTCTCACTCTTGCTCAGCCTGGTCTTGAACTCCTAAGCTCAAGGGATCCTCCCACCTTTGCCTCCCAGAGTGCTAGGATTATGGATGTGAGCCACCAAGCCTTGCCTGAGATTCGCATTTATAACAAGTTTTCAGCTGATGCCAGTGCTCATTTATACATCAAACTCTGATGAACAAAGATGTAAATAGAATATACAGGCTATATATGTTGTGTATCAGTTAGCCTGGGTGGGAGGTATCCTCCTGCCTCAGCCTTCCTAGTAGCTGGAACCACAGGCATTCACTACCACCCCTGGCTAATATGAATATACATATTCATATTACATATACATTCTTTTACATACACATATAAATATACAATATACATATACATTCTTTTAGAGAGAGGATGTCCCTTCCTAGGCTCAAACCATCCTTTCATCGTGGCCTCCCAAAGTGCTGGAATTACAGGTGTGAGCCAGTGTGTCCAGCCCAGTTAGCCTTTTGGAGTTTCCTGGAAAAGGAATTATGAGTACAAAGGTGTTAGGAAATGGAAATTTAGCAAATGCTGAATGAGATGCAAATATTTATCAATCTAGCAAGTGATTATTACAATCCAGTAATAATCAAAATATTACCAGACTGACAGAGGAATAGACATTTGTCTTGTTTGAGAGCAAGTCATATCATAAAAACTCAGCTAAGAGTTAATGTTCTCCCACTCACACCCCCACTCCTAACCAAAGAAAAGGAATCACAACAAATTGCCATCTCCACTACACATTTAACCGAAGCTAAACAGATTTATATGTACCGGGGGTGCCAAAAAGTGTTCACACATCTAAGAAATGTTACCTGTGTATTATTTTTCAAAGTGGAATTGAATTACTGTAGCAATGTGTAGTAGGACATTTGTTCAAAAGATGGCAGTAGTCAAATGAACGCCACCATGCAACAGGCCCGACAGTCAAAGAAAGTGGCGGTGGCACGGCTGAGGGGTACAAGGCCAATGTGAAGTGCTGTTTGGAATTTGGGAACACTGTGGAAGCATGATGACCAGGGAGGCCACAGAATCCCTCACATACCTAACAACAGCATAATTCAAGAGGAGTCTGAGATGCATGGTCCTCTGTGTGATGTGCACAGGGAAGATCCGGCGCACTTTGGTCCATGATGCTCCAGCAGCAGTTCACCCACCATCAGAAGTGTTTGAATGCTGATGGTAACCACTTTGAGCACTTCTTGTAATTGAAGCAATCAAATGTGACTTCTGTTCATCTTTTGGTGTCAGTATCTATGGAGTATCACAATTTCAGGGCAGTTTTTTCCTTTCTTAAAATGGGTATACCTTTTTTGGCCACTCTTGGTATATGTGGTCCTTGATTCTGTCCCATGTAGAGATATGGCAAATGGGAGATACAAATCTAAGTTGCTTCCTTGTGAACCATGGTAGGATCAATGACATTCACACCTTGGGACACTCTGCAGGAACCACTGGTGGTTTTGTTAAAAATTTCCCATGGAAAATGGTGCAGAAAACTGAGGCTTCTCTAGTATGAGGGGAAGCAAGTCGCTGATGGAAATTGTGAGTAGTTCGAGTAGGATGGAAAACAGAGGTAAGTGTTTCTCCCTTTCACTTCTCTAGGAATGGTCTGTACACTGAAGAGCAGATGAAATGATGAAAAAGAGAAACCGGCTGATTAAAAGGAAATGTGGATGGGTCGGGCACGGTGGCTCACACCTGTAATCCTAGCACACTGGGAGGCCAAGGCAGGTGGATTGTGTTAGCTCACTAGTTCCAAACCAAGCTGTGCAAGAGCGAGACCCTGTCAGGTGTTATGACAGGCAACTGAAGTACCAGCTACTTGGGAGGCTGAGGCAAGAGGATTGTTTGAGCCCAAGAGTTTGAGGTTGCTGTGAGCTACGATCCCACAGCACTCTACCAAGGGCAACAAAGTGAAAAAAAAAAAAGTGGAGAAAAAAGCTGGTAATAAAGTGTTTAATTTTTTTTCTTTTAGATCTGATTCAAATAATGTATATTTTACTTGGCAATAAATGACTGGGCATCCCATCAATTCAATTTTGGATTTCATTGTGAATGTGTCAGTCATTAGGCTAATATCACAACTAGTAATTATCATCTAGTTCATCATTTGTTTTAAAACTGAAAGAATATAAGGTCAAATCGGAGTATACTTGCCCTTGAACTGCAATGTGTTTTTTAGCATCACATCCAACAGCTATTTGGAACATCTAAAATAAAGTAATTTAGGTAGTGAGTTCAGTGGTTTTGATTCACATGATCTAAAATGTTATGACAGCTAAAACTAGTTACATTTCAGATTTGAAATCACAACCTTTGAAATGCAGGGCTCTGTTATGCTATTGCTCTGTGCTGTTCTGCTCCTTTCTTGGTCTTTTTTTTTTTTTTTTTCTTTTTGCTTCCTTTTGTCTTTACTGCTCATGAGGCCCAAAGGTTGGATCTCTGCTTTCTCAATGTTTCTTGGGGAATCGATCCAATCCCATCTTTTACTCACCTCTGCCACATGATTACCAACTTCACCCTTCCAGCTCACACCTCTGACTCTGCTACTAGTTTGACCCCCCCCCACTTTAGTAGACCAATAATTTTTTACAGTATTGAGTCACATTATATAAAATAGCATCTTAATTCTGGTATTCCTGCTTTAAGTAGCACTACCCGTTTTTGAAGGAGCCCGAGCATCCAGCCAGTTATTAAATCTTAACTCCCTGTCCTAGTTCTATGGATATTTATTTTAAAGATTACTCACAGCCGCTTTTTTGAAGAGAAGCACATCTGTGCTTTGTTTGGAAACAAACTACCTGTGCATACTACAGTACAACATACAAGAAGTTAGAGATTAGCCTACATCTCTGCCGTCGGTGAGATGCCTTGTGAACACAAACAGAGCCCGTGCTTCTCTGCGAGCAGACTGGGATACAGTGGAAAAAAGCAACTGCAAAAACCCAACAATAGCGTCACATAGACATGCTGTGCCATGATGCCTTGTTTCATGGGCTGAAAATTTCCAAGAAAGGCATTTGATAAGGGAAAGGCTGGCATTAAAACCACCAAATAAAATGTGATGCAATAAGCATATTACTTTTACAGACAACTGTATCTCTACTGTTACTAGCAATATTTCCTTTCTCTTTCAACAGATTTGATAAATAGTATTGGCAGTAAGAACAGAGTAGAATTAATGTTACATATAAAAATTAAATTAAAATAGAGTTTCGTGTGGCTTTGCTAAGAAGACACATTATATCTGGCAGTGGGAATGTAGCAGGAATGTCAATCTAAAGTCAAAATACTATTAACTTAATTAAATCTCTGTGATAAAGAAAAAGAACTGTTGCAAAATGCCAAATGTCTTATCCTGCCTGCAAATGTTTAGGTATCTATTACTTAAAATTAATATACTGGTTATATAGAACGAAAATATAACTAATTGCTACATAAACAAAAGGAAGGCTTACAAAGATAGAAAGTTAAAAATAAAGCAGAAGAATCCTTTAGTTTTTTTTGAGAATTGCTAATATTTCAGGCAGGGGGTCATGACTTCTCTTTAACCAGTCCTGGTTCTTTCTTAAATGGATGCCTACTTCTATTTCTCCATGGCTCCAGGGCACCTATCCCTCCACCAGGCTCAGTGAGCTCTAGACACTTGCATTCTACCTTAAACACGTCCCTGTATGTTGGAGATTTCCACAAGGTGAATCTGAAAGAACCCTAATGCTCCCTTCCCTTTGAGAAGGACTAGGGAACTAGATAGAGAAATGATGTCCAGACAAGTTTGGTGGATATAAAAGAGTTGTCCCCGCTAAACCAAGATCTCCCAGACTTCATTTTAAAGACAAATTGCACAGTGGGAGTCCATGGATTTTATTTCCAGAATCACCTGATTTTACCCACAGCATCTGATTCGTTCTTTTAACACCACCCATTATTATTAAATCTTTGCTTTCCCACCAAATATGTTCATAAAGATGAGCCTGCCCTTACTAAGTTATCCATGTGATATACGTGATTGGCCGAGGTCCTCAAATCTCTTACAGTTAGCACCCACCATCACTTAATGATCTCATTTTTAATATTTCTTCTTTTCCTAGTCTCAGCTTACAGAAATAATCCCAAACTTCAGAACCAATAACATGGCTAGGATTAAAAATGTGAGTTGACTTGAGGGTGGAGATTAAAAAGGAGTCGTAGGTACAGAGTGTAGGAAGCATGACTGAGCCTGTTTTCCAGAGCACCCACTGCTGCAGGGCTGACACATGTTACCCAGGCCTGGACACCTAATTAGAGAGATTCTGACATATAGGTTAAATGAAAATGTTTCCACTCACTGTAGAGACAGGGCAGGATTTCTTCTGCCTTGGCTGAGAGTCAGACATAACAAATTCCCTCTAACTGGTCAGAACAACTGATCTGAGACAGGGATTCTCAAGGACCCTCAACACAAATGCTGGTAGATAATGTGTCAGACTAGAATTACAGTCCTCTCTTTCTGGGAAAATTCATCTTGGAAGGAATTAATAAGGCCCTCTGTGGCTGACCTACACTTCTGCAATTCCACTTCTTGGTGCATGGTTAAAAAGTGAGATGCAGCCTTGTTGGAGCTGCCAGTTCTATTCGCTGCTCTGCCACAGGTTATGAAGACTACATGACAAAGACAGCAGACTCCTGTTCAAATAGCACAGTCTATTTCCAAATGATCCAGCAGGTTTAACAAGGATCTGACTTCCTCCAACTGGAGAAGTCTGTAAGCCATGGTTCTGTGTACCTACAGAGCTAGGCCTTGTATCTCTATAGTATTTATCTGGGAGGCTGATGACTACACATGAGTATGAGAGCACAAAGAAGGGACCCTGTGGTTGAAAGCGTACTTTGTGGTTATGTACACATTTTGATTTCTTTGGCTAATTGGAGGCCATGCCTCTACAAGGCCACAGTTTCCTATTGGCTACAAGGGCTGTGGCATATTTCTCCGTTCTATTTCAGTTGGTGGGTCAATATAAACTACGCGCAGAGAGTGGCTAGATTTGAACTGTCCTTGTCTAAAGAGCTAAAGAGGAAAAAAGAGGATGAAATCTGTGATGTTAGATTATGACTCTGTGACAGGGACTGTTTGGGGGTACTTTGCATAAATAATCTCATTTAATACTCCCAACAACCCATAAGATAGGTGGTGTTACACTACACTTTTCACAAATGAGGCAACTGCGACTCTGAGTGTTTAAGTAGCTTGTCCAAGCCAGTAGGTGGAGCTTGGATCTGAAGTCAGGTTAGATGAATGTGCCTTTATAACGCCCAGCAAATAGGGATCTCTAACAAATCTACAGATTGGAGAAGGATAACAAAAACCATACTGCTTTAGGAAGTCATCCGTGAAGGAATAGGATCACCAAGTTAAGGAAAGAGAACCTAGACCTAGGTTAGGAAGGAACTCGTGAGGCTGCAGTTCCTTGCTTCCTAAGCAGTTACGGTATGTGGGTGATTTGGTAGTCAGAAGGGAGTTGTTAGGACACAACTGCAGGCAATTTCCTAAGGAAGCAGTGTTTGTCAGCAGTGCTAAAGGATGGATCACATCTGCCACAGTTCAAGGTTTCCTCTAAACTCATGGAACCTTACCCTGGAGGAACAGGTTCCTTGTGCTGGGTTCCTAGAGAAGAGGTGCTGAGTCCTATTTCACTATGTATTCCCTATGTATAACATGATGCCTGATATACAGTAGGTGCTCAGTATGTTTACTGAAGAATAAAGAGAACAGGCATCCCCAAGTGTGTACCATAGACTCAAAGGAGGGGCTTGTTAAGAATCTGTGTTTAATTTCCTAATACCCATGGTTACCTGCACGTGCAGATGCTATTTCATACCTCTATGCTCTTGTCTATGTCTTTTCCTGGAATTCCTTTTGCATCTGCCTGCTGAACTTCTACTTATTCTTCAATAGTCATTTCATGTATCCCTTTCTTTTCACCTTTCCTCTCCCTATCAAAATTGCTAACACTTTAGACCAGGTGTGGTGGCTCACACCTGTAATCCTCACACTCTGGGAGGCCGAGGCAGGTGAATTGCTTGAGCTCATGAATTTGAGACCAGCCTGAGCAAGAGTGAGACTCTGTCTCTACTAAAAGTAGAAAAGCTAGCTGGGCTCCTGTAATCCCAGCTACTTGGGAGGCTTAGGTAGGAGGATCGCTTGAGCCCACGAGTTTGAGGTTGCTATGAGCACTCTACTGAGTATAACAGTATAAAGTCAGATGCTGTCTCAAAAAAAAAAAAAAAAAAAATTGTTCACACTTTTCCTGGGGCTACTTGACAACTGTGTACAACATAGTCTCTCTCTCTTTTTTGGAGACAGAGCCTCAAGCTGTTGCCCTGGGTAGAGTGCTGTGGCATCACAGCTCACAGCAACCTCCAACTCCTAGGCTCAAGCGATTCTCCTGCCTCTGCCTCCCAAGTATCTGGGGCTACAAGCACCTGCCACAACACCCGGCTATTTCTTGGTTGCAGCCGTCATTGTTGTTTGATGGGCCTGGCTGGACTCGAACCCACCAGCTCAGGTGCATGTGGCTGGCGCTTTAGCCACTTGAGCCACAGGTGCCGAGCTGAACAACATAGTCTCTTAAGGTAGCTTATGTTTAACTCTAGAGAAGGTAAACTCTCTTTTCATCTTTGTATTACCTAGCGCACAGACTGAAACACAGAAACACAGTAGGGATGAGATAAATTGTTTTTTTAATGGACGCTATTTTGATGCAGGATAAATATGGATATGACTTGCAATCTTCTTTGACAAACCAGATCCAACTTAAATTTTTCCCATTAATTTCAGTTTTCCTTTAAACAGTTTCATTTATCTTCGAATCTTCAAACACTAATAGTTTTACATTTTTGTGTATGTTTATATATCCCACTTCATTTTATTTATTTATTTATTTATTTAGACAGAGTCTCCCTCTTGCCCAGGGAGGGAGGACCTCCAACAACTGAGATTAGGAGATCCTCCTGTCTTGGCCTCCCAGAGTGCTAGGATTACAGGCATGAGCCACCATGTCTGGCCTATATATCCCACTTTTAGATGATAAATTCTATCTTTTGTCTTCAGACTTCAGATAAAAAAATCTTATCTTCTGTCTTCAAAATGAAATAATGTTCACTTCAAAGTGAAACATTACAGAATGCTGATAAGTATTAGGGGAGTGATATTCTATGGAGGAAATGTGAGTTATTTAGTTTACCACCTATGCATTCTTGAAGTAAATTTTTGATCATCACCCCTGTCACTTACCTTGTGGGCTCTTGGACACGGGTATGAGTAGTTACTAGGTCGAAGCTGAACGAGCACAAGACCCATGTTCTGGTCTCTAGGAAATAAACAACCCACACAGGTTATTATGGAATCAGGGGAGAAGAAGACATTTTCTCTTTCTTAGAGAAAATGCAAAGTCCTAGGTACATGATGTGATTGAACTCCATGAGGAAGTCTAGAGGCCTGGTGCTGGTGGTAACTGCTCGCTGCTTCTGCTAGGGCAGCTCTGTATTGTGGTCATATGGTGAAGTGGCTCCGCTCATGGCATCCCATATTTGGCCACCACGGGGTTGGCACAATAAGAAAGAGAAATTAGCATCCCGTCAACATTTCAACCACTGTATTTCATAAGCGCCCCCAGTCCCTGGACGATGGGCTCTGCTGCTGACACTGTGATTTGCTTGCTTCCTGATGGTATTTCACAGTGGTACCCACACCATGGGTTCTTCCTCTCTCCCCAGTGTATATCCCCCTTCCACTGATAACACCTTTGCAATAGTAGAGAGTATGTTGCAAAATTAGTTTTCTGAACCACAATAAGCTGCATAATATGACCTGACTGGAATTGAAAATTAGGTCAGATATAATGTCTTTCTCAACTGTGAAGCATGCATAGATCATTCTGTGCCCAGGGGGAAAAATATGAGAGCTCAAAAAGAGCAGAAGAAAAAATTTTGAAAGCTTGCTTTACACCCCACCTCTGCTAAGGTGTTTACTTTCTGAAAAAACTGGGAAAAAACAAACACACACAAAAATCCTGGGCCATTTTATGTGCATACTCTAGCAACATCCATCTCAGTAAATATCCACAAGACCAAAACTACTCAGAGGAACCCACACCCAGTAGGAGGATAAAGCAAAAAGTCAATGGATGAAGGGGGAAGGAACAAATTGAGTCTACTCAGTTTAGACTGTGTTTAAAGCAGCATGTTCTCCCTACCCTTCCTTATCAGGCTCTATCACATCATTCTGTTTTCTTGATAGCACTTGTCAGTATTTGGAATTACCTTGTTGGTTGGATTGCTTGCTGTGTGTCTTTTCCCACCGGAGATGTGTTCTGTGACACCATTACTTTGTCTTTCTTGTTCACCATGTAATTTTGAACACCGAGAAAACACTTGACATACGGCAAGTACTCTAATTGCTTGGGGTAGCAGCAAACTAAAGAAAAGTGGACTTCTTCCCGGAGGGGAAATGCTATTTTCCTGGAAAATATTGCCAGGCTGTAATGATAGCTATGTAAATGCTTTAACACCAAATTCCAAGTTCATCATCTTCCTTCAGAAGTTAAATGCTTAAGGGCTACCTTATTCCAGGAGTCAAACATGGTGTTTTATCTGACTTTCCTCACAGTTAAAGACTTTCTGTGATATTAGAGTTCTTGTTTTTGCTTAATGATAGTCTGTAGGAACTTTGAGATAGGAGTTTGTTATAGAACACGCTTGAAAATTACTGAATTAAGAAATAGCCCATTTTTCGTATCTTCATTTGAATGAAAGAGATTCTTCAGATAGGTCTTGTTTCCATTAAACTACAAGGAGGACATTACATTTTAAACACTTGAATACTAATTTTACATCTATCCAGACATTTAAAGGAATTTAAAATTTGGATATTTAAATAGCTATTTAAGTAAATAGCTACAAATCAACAACCCAAGAAGCATATTTAATACTGCATATGTACTATATAAGTAAGTCTTACTTACTGCAGCTTGAAGTAATCATCTGCTCCCTCGTAATTTATATTCTGAAAAAGTTCTAGTGTCTGAGAGAGAAAATTAAAAAGTTTATGTAGAGCAGGACAATTGGGGGTGAGGATCTCACTTTAATAGCATTTGGTTTTCCACATCCAGGCACATAAAATGTCTTCATTAAGATATGAAATAATGTTGAACACTTGTAAAGCAACACTGATTGCTGGATGGAGGCTGCAAGTGAAGTAAAATGTTTATGTAAAATCCAGGTAGTGGGTTTAGAGGTGCTAAATGCAAAATTCTTTCAACTATCTATATGCTTGAAGTTTTTCATAATAAAATTAAATTTATGGCCTCGCCAAGAATCTCATATAAAAGTTAGTAACTCTAGCTGATAGAAATGTTTATATAAGGCTCCATGCACGGGCTTATGCCTGTGATTCCAGCATTCTGGGAGGCCAAGGTGGGAGGATCATATGAGGCCAAGAGTTTGAGACCAGTCTGAGCAAGAGCGAGACCCTGTCTCTACTAAAAAATAGAAAAATTAGCCAGGCATGGTGGCATGTGCCCATATTCTTAGCTACTTGGGAGGCTAAGGCAGGAGGATCACTTGAGCTCAGCAGTTTGAAGCTGCAGTGAGCTGTGATGATGCCACTGTACTCTAGCCTGGTGACAAAGCAAGATTCTAAAAAAAAAAAAAGAAGAAGAAGAAGAAGAAAAGAAAGAAAACAAAGAAAATATTTGTGTTTTTCAAGAGGCACATCCTAAAAAACTATTTATTGTAATATTGTAACATTTTTTCTTTCTTTTTTTTTTGGCCGGGGCTGGGTTTGAACCCGCTACCCGCCCCTCTATATAGGGCCGGTGCCCTACTCCTTTAAGCCACAGGCGCTGCCAATATTGTAACATTTTTCAGAATAGCCCCCAAATAGAAATAATCTGCATCTAATAAGCAAGGTGCTATAAAAATAATACTATAATTCACTAAATCTAAAATGCCATAGGTATAATACTCATCCTGATTTCAGAGATGTTAAATGTAAAAAAGTAAATGTGCCTTAGAATTAATGAAATATGGTGGTTGTAGTGATAGTAGTAGTAATGGTAAAAGTGGTGGCAGTTGTAGTAATGCATACATGTAGTGTGTGCTGTGTGCCAGGTGTTTTCCTAAGTCCCTTACGTATATGAATTCACTTAATCCTCATAATAACCGTATGAGGTAGGTTCTGTCATTATCCCCAACTTATAGATGAGAGAATTAAGGTACAGGGAGATTTAAAAATTTGCTCAATGTCATTAGGTAATAAATGATAGAGCCAGCAGTTTATTAAAAACACACATTTTGATACAGTCATTGGTCATTTATCTATTTTGATGGGTAATGAGTATTTTGAGGGGGGAAGTTGCAAATGGACAAATATACAGTTGACCCTTGAACAACCTGGGTTCGAAAGATGCAGGTCACCTGATACATGGATTATTTTTTCAATAAATATATTGGAAAGTTTTTGAGATTTGCAAACCACATAGCCTAGAAATATGGAAAAAAATTAAGAAAAAGGTATGTCACAAATACATAAAGCTTGTGTAGATACTAGTCTATTTTACCATTTACTACCATAAAATATACACAAATCTATTATAAAAAGTTAAAATTCATCAAAACTTACACACAGAAACACAGACCATAAATAGCACCATTTGCAGTTGAGAGAAATGTAAACAATAAAGATGCAGGTGTTAAATCATGACTACATAAAATTTACTAGTACAGACTGTGCTAGTGTAATAGCATTGGGAGTGCCTACTTCAAACTCCTGTGATACTCGCCATCATGCAAGCAGTTTGCCTCACCAGCAAATGGCACATGGCAGGAAAAAGCGATCTTCTGAGCCTCTTGTGTATTTTTCATGTGATCTCTTATGCTTCTCGTGTATTTTTAATTGTGTGTAGTACAATACTGTAAATCTGAAATAACACCATGGGACCAATACAAAGTACCACTAGTGATGCTGGAAGTGTTCTCAAGAAGCAGAGAAAAGTCATGACACTGTAAGAAAAAGTGAAATTGCCTGGTATGGACTATAGGTTGAGGTCTGCAGCTATGGCCGTGCACATTTCAGACAGGTGGTTCCTCTTGTAAATAGACAATGTGAACTTCCAGTATTGATAAGTACAGTACAGCACTATAAATGTCTTTTCTCTGTTTTTATGATTTTCTTAATAACACCCTCTTTTCTCTAGCTTACTTTATTGTGAGAATACAGTATATAAGTGTACAATACATATAACATACAAAGTACACATTGACCATGGTTGACCACCTCCTTGCATTGACCACTTCCTTAAGGTGACCTGATTTTCATAGACCAGATGTGTAACACACACATATATCCGTTCCTTTTGCTGACCACTTCCATGCTGACCAGTTTGCTACAGTTCTTTGGGTGGTCAACTTACAAAGGTTGTGTGTTAATCAAAGGTTGTGTGTTATTGGTAGGACTTCTGGTGAACAGTGGGCTATTAGTAGTTAGGTTTTTTGGGAATCCAAAATTATATACAAATCTTTGACTGTGTGGCATTGTGTTGTTCAAGAGTCAACTGTACATTATGCACCTCTAGTCCTTGGAAAGAAAACCCTGAGTTAAATACATCCCTTTTTTCTTGGCACATAATCAATCTAGTCTCACTTTATGCATCATATTTTACCTTTTCCTGGCATCTTCTCCCACCCTTACCCCCCCATATTAGGCAGCCATATCATATATAAACGTATTTGTTTACTTACACATACTTTTATGTTTGATATATGTCCTTGAATATCTTGTTATCAAAGATAAATTTATTTTACTTTTTTTTGCTTGTGGTGTGTATGTGTCTGTAATATTCATAAATATTATTATATAATAGTGCTAAGGTCTGAATGTTTGTGTTCCCCCAAAATTTACATGTTGAAATCACCAGTATGGTGACATTATGAGGTGGGAGGTCATGAGGGCAGAGCCTCATGAAGGGGATTGGTGCTCTTATAAAAAAGGCCTCAGAAAGTTGTCTTGCCACTTCTGCCACATGAGAACATGGTGAAAAGACATTATCTATAAGCAGTTGGCCCTCCCAGACACCAAATCTTCTGGCACCCTGATCTTGGACCTCTTGGCCTCTAGATCTGTGAGACATAAATTTCTATTGTTAGGAAACACCTAATTTAAGCTATTTTTGCAATAGAAACCCCAAAAGACTAGGATAGATTTCAGAGAGTGTCTTATAATTTTCATTCAATACTGTAGTTTAAGATCTATTAATGAGATCTTAAATACAAACTGATAAATCTATATCAGTTTGTTTCCAAATCAGTTTCTGGAAGGTTACATTATTATTATTGTAATTAAGTAATTATAATACTATATAATATTATGTACTGATGAGATGAGTGCAAAATGAAAGGAGAGTTATTGTTTTCCTGAGAAATAGGTTGATTTCTTTGGAAATTTTTGATAAAACAAGTCATTGTAGAAATTGCTGAATTAAGTATGAGCAAGATAATAGTAAAAGACAAAATAATTATAAAAATCTAGAACTTCATTTGCTTTGTCAATGTCGTTAAGTGTTTTTTTCTTTATTATAAAGAAACTGAAATAGGAACTCAGCAATGATGCATTATAGGTAAGGTTATTCAAGAAAGGAGATGAGGAACCATAATAAATGGACTTATTTTAAAGAAAAAGCTTTGGTCTCATGCTAAAAAATTGACTAATGAATGTGCATTCATTTATTTAAGCTAAAGTAAAATGTTTCACATATATCTGTTTTACTTTTTATGATTCTCTGCTTTAACTGACTTTGGAATTAACTGAAAACTTCTATTCTATTGTATCCAATAGGAGGCCCACTGTTGTATAGGCTTAAGGAAGCTGAGCCTAGAAAGGGGGAGCGAGGGAGAGAAACTGTCCCTTGAGTTACGCAGTGTTTGAGAAGAAATGGAAGTAACATGTAAAATGCTCATGTTATAATATTAGAAAAGTGCTCTACAAAATTATATATATACAGCATATATGTACCTATTTTTATGATAGATTATTTGCAAAGATGGCTATAACAATTTCTCCCAATTCCTTTATGCATGTCCTGTTACAGTACTTAGGTCACAACGAAAGTTGTGAGATAGACTGTGTTATGGTCCATTATTTCACTTCCAAAAATCACAGTCAATAGCATTGAATAAACACAGTCCATAGCATCCTTTCTGATTCACTCATGCACATTTCAATCTGCTCGGCTTACTGGTGTTGCTGAGAGGGCTTCATTTGTTTTCATCTAAACAGATTTTATATTTCTTGATTTTTGTGTATCTCAAAACTTTTGTAATAACCCACATATAACTTTGTTATTTCTCTGGAAGAGGTAGGGTTTATTTCCCCATCTTGTGAATTAGGACTGGCCTTACGACTTGCTTTGACCTATAGAATGTGGCCAAACCTAGGCCTCAAGAGGTCTTATAGCTTTTGCTCTTATCTTGGAACACTACCTTGAGACTGCCATGTGAAGAAGTCAGGTCCAGCCTGAAGGATAAGAGGCCAGGTGGAGCAGAGATAAGTGTTCTGGGGCCCTTCAGACTTATGAGGCTATCAGACCAGCCAGTTGCAGGTGAATTACCAGATCATCACAGCCACATCAATGAACTGAGATGAAATCAGCAGATCTGCCTAGCTAGTCAGGGCCCAAACTGTAGACTCATAGAATTGGTTGTTGTATAAAGGAATAGGTTTTGAAGTGGCTTATTATACTACAAGAGATAACAGAAGTCCTCAGAAAAGCCATACATTAAAAAAAAAGAGAAAGAAATGAATAGTGCAATTGACAATCAAAGAGTTTTGAAGGATTATGTTTTTTAGGTTGCAAAGAAGCCTTGGATATTGAGAGCAAAAATTGTGGCTTGGGAGTTAATGGCTTATTATATAATTAAACTCACATAGTCTTCAACATTTCCCCAGCTTAATCTAGAAGAGAAATTAAATCCCTTTATAAAAAATGTTAATACTATGCTTTTATGTTTATTAAAATCAAATACAGAAATTTAAAATATTAACCTACCAGAGTTTTAGTACATTGTCCAAAGGCAATTTCATAGTAAGACTGTTGTTTCACTTTCAATATTTTTGGACCATAAGAATCCACAACTGTAAACAGACCATAATTTTCTGGATAAACGAGTTGATTCCAGATGACTAGATTCTCTCCCTTGTCCAAAAAATAAAATATGCGATCAATATTATTTTGCAATGCAGTGTATGGGCATTTTTTTTTTGTCTTGTGGGATATACTTTTGACTTCCAGATGTAAAGGATATTCCTGTGCTTGTATTGTGCCATTGCTGAAAGCACTCAGGAGATAGATCTCACCAGATGTATTTAAGAGAAAGACTGTTCTTACTGCACTGTTCACCCACTCATGCAGCTTCACTGACTCTCTAACATTAATCTTGGTATAAAATAGTATATTATTTTCCATTTTCACCAAAATATTTCCATAATAATCTGGAAAAAAGAGAGAAAAGTTGTGTTATTATAACTAACTATACATCATGCTGTTTTATTTAAGTGTCCTTGGAACCAAAAGAATTTATTTTATAATGAGTATTTATATATATTAATAGTTTGAGAAAATTAGAGTGTGTAGGCATAAACCCGTCATTTCAGACTACACTGGAGAACTTCTCTCTCGATTCATTGTATTCAGTTTTCTTATTGTATGCATTTTATCCTTATATTTGCTGTATCACTTTTATATATTGCATCATTTACATAGAGAAAAGAGTTAGAATAATGAGGAGAAGGACAGCAATAGTATTATTAGAGAGTAAGGATTGATTTGTGTCTTCTTCAAATTTTTATTTTGAAACCCTAAATCCCCAGTGTGACCATTTAGTGAGATAGGGCCTTTGAGGAGGCAATTAAGGTTAAATTTAAGAAATTAAATTAAAAAGTAGATTTGAAAAATGAGATCATAAACAGAGGTGCTAATCCAGGAGCGATGTCAGTTACAAGGAGAGGAAGAAACACCAGGAGACTCTTTGTCTGGGCACAGAGGATGCCATGAGAAGGCAGCCTTTTACAAGCCACAATAGAGGCCTCCACAGAAATAAATCCTGACAGTACCTTTGTCCTGGACTACCAGCCCTCAGAAATGTGAGAAAGTCAATTTCTGTTGTTTTTAAGTCACCCAGTCTGGTATTTTGTTAAGGGAGCTCTGGGAGACTAATACAACTGGGATGAAGAAATGGGGGTTGGGGGTAGGAGTCAAATGAGGCATAGCCTATCTTACTAGGAGACTCATAGGAGAGAATCCACTTTCTCCACTTAACTGAGAATTCTGTCTAAGTCACAGTGGCTCACAGAAGGCCCTCTCTTGACCTCTTTGGCTCTGTTGCCTTATCTGTAAAATGAACATTTGGACTACTAGCCGATTCCATAGCTTCCTTTCAAGATATGATATTCTCCGTGCATGGCCTAGGGGTATACCTTCTTTAATTTTCAAAAGACAACACTCAGAGGGGATTGGCTGAAAGGAGGAAGGTACTGAATTCATAGACTCAAGGGAGGTTCGGTTTGTGTTGTGCTTATATCTTACATTTGGAATCCGAATAAATCAGTAACCTTTTTACAAATTACCTTAAATTTATAGTCTACTCAAGTTTACCTAATCAGAAATGCATGCAAGTAGATGGCAAGGGGGAAGGAGAGAAACGTGGGTGGAGAATATAATAAAATATACCTCTACAGCAAAATAAAGAGTAATTGCAGGATACAGACAGTGAATGATACATAAAATGTAAAACCTCGTGAAACAAAACAATATATTACTTCTAGTTATATACAACCTCCAAATTGCTTCACAATATGAACTCTCTTTACCCAGGTTTATTTCTTACTGTTGGTCTTATTCTCTGTTGTGTAGTCACACAGACCTAATTTCAGGTCCCTAAACTTTCCATGTTCTCTTCCATTTCCATATCTTTGCACACACTGTACTCTCA
Source organism: Loris lydekkerianus (assembly GCA_963574355.1). Classification (NCBI taxonomy): domain Eukaryota; kingdom Metazoa; phylum Chordata; class Mammalia; order Primates; family Lorisidae; genus Loris; species Loris lydekkerianus. Next base: position 18,225 of record CAUYPK010072241.1, on the reverse strand, counting down.
ACTTGGAATGCTACTTCAATCTCCTATCCTAACCAGTGAAATCATTTTTCCAATATGTATATACTCTACTCCTGTGTTTTCAGTTTAGAAGTCATTTCCCCCATATCTACTTTTCTGATCCCATAAATCTGGATTTGATGCTCCTTATATACACTTTTATAACATCTCCTCTTTTGCTGATCATATTGCTGGTTAAAACAGTATTAAACGTAATCGAATGATCTGTGGATTAAATACAAGGTTAAGATGAAAATCAAGAACAATTTAGGGCTGAGTGCAGTGGCTCACTCCTGTAATACCAGCACTCTGGGAGGCCTAGATGGGTGGCTTGCTTGGGCTCAGGAGTACGAGACCAGCCTGAGAAAGAGTGAGACCTTGTCTGTACTAAAAATAGAAAAACTAGTCTGGTGTAGTGGTGGGCGCCTGTGGTCCCAGCTTCTTGGGAGACTGAGGCAAGAGGATTGCTTGAGCCTAAGAGATTGAGGTTGCTATGAGCTGTGATGCCACAGGATTCTACCCAGGGTGACAGAGTGAGACTCTGTCTAAAAAAAAAAAAAAAAGGAATGATTTAAAACATAACAACAATAATAACACTATATGTAAAATCTCCTGGGATGCAGCTAAAGCACATACAGAAAAAAATTCATAGCCTTATGCTTGTTTATAGTTTTAAATGCTTAGAAAACAAGAAAGACTAAAACTAAATGAACTAATCATTTAACTTAAGAAGCAGACCATAGACCACTAAAGTTAGAAAAAGAAAGCAGAATTGAAGACTCAATAAGGACTAAAGCAGAAATTAAGAAATTAAATTGAAAAGTAGATTTGAAAAAAAATATTTCCTTTCAAAAGGAAAAGAAAATAAAAATAAAACCTCCTAAAAATAATACATAATTTCTTGCAAGCCAAACTAACAATGGGTGGGCACAGACAATATTATAAATGAGAAAGAGAATATAATTACAGGTACATAGGAAATCTATGAGTTAATAAGGGAAATTTTGGTCTATAAATTAGAAAACCTACATAAAATAAATTATTTCCTAGGAAAACACAAATTTCTAAAATGGACTCAAGAGGGAATGAATCAAGACACACTTCTACACTGCTGGTGGGAATGCCCACTAATACGTCCCTTCTGGAAGGATGTTTGGAGAATACTTAGAGATCTACTCTCTAGCAATTTCAAAAAGACTTTCCACATTATTACATTACTTTGGGGGGGGGGAAACCTTTGTTACTGGGGTTTACATCTCAGCCTTTTTTTTTTTTTTTTTTTTGAGACAGAGTCTCACTATGTCACCCTTGGTAGAGAGCCGTGGGGTCACAGCTGACAGTAACCTTAAACTCTTGGACTTAAATGATTCTCTTGCCTCAGCTTCCCAAGTGGGACTACAGGCACCCACCACAACACCTGGCTATTTTTTGTTGCAGTTGTCATCATTGTTTAGCAGGCCCAGGCTGGTTCGAACTCATCAGCCTTGGTGGATGTGGCCAGCACACAACCACTGTGCTATGGGTGCCGAGCCAGCTCTAAAGTATTTTTCAAAGATGTATTTAGGAATGAAACACAGAATAGGTATTTACCTATGCACAGTATGTATGAGCTTTAATTTCTTTCTTTCTTTCTTTCTTTTTTTTTTTTTTTTTTTTGAGACAGAGTCTTATTATGTCGCCCTCGGTAGAGTGCCATGGCATCGCAGCTCACAGCAACCTCAAACTCTTGGGCTTAAGCGATTCTCTTGCCTCAACCTCCCAAGGAGCTGGGACTACAGGGGCCCAACACAATGCCCGGCTATTTTTGTTGTTGTTGTTGTTGTTGAGGCAGTTGTCATTGCTGTTCAGCAGGCCAGGGCCAGGCTAGAACCCACCAGCTCCAGTGTATGTGGCTGGCATCCTACTCACTGAGTTATGGAATCTGAGCCAACATATCAGCCTCTTAATTATGGGTACATCCTGGATCCTGGGGGAAGGAATAGAGCCATCTTCCTGTCTTAGTTCCAGCAGCTGTAACGAATCAGCACAGGCCGGGAGGCTTAACCAACACACACTCATCTTTCACAGTCTAGAGCAGAAGTCCTCAAACTTTTTAAACAGGGGGCCAATTCACTGTTCCTCAGACAGTTGGAGGGCTGGACTATAGTTTAAAAAAAAACAAACTATGAACAGATTCCTATGCACACTGCACATACCTTATTTTGAAGTGAAAAACAAAACAGGAACAAATACAATTCACACCACTTCATGTGGCCCATGGGCCGCAGTTCGAGGACGCCTCCTGGTCTAGAGACTGGGAAGTCCGAGATGAAGGTGCCGACAGATCAGGTGTCCCCTGGTCTGTAGATGGCTATCTTCTCCTGTCCCTTTACATGGTCAACAGCAGAGAGACAGAGAGGAAGCAAGTTCACACCTGTCTCATCTTTCACAGGGACTAATCCTCTGGATGGGCCTTAGAAAACGGCACCCCAACTGAAGGCCTCAGAAACAAAAGTTGCTCACAGACCTTCTCTTGCCCTTGTGTCTCTCAGCTCCATTCTTCCCTGAGCCTGGCCACAGAAACTAGAACCTCTCTTCCCCAAGGTAAGTCATAAAAGCCAGAACCTCTTTTCCAGAAAGCCAGCCATAAAACCTAAAATTATTCTATATAAAAACTGGCCATAAAAAATTATCTGACTTACTTTGTTTTACTGTAGGTCCTAAGCCCCCCGTTCCAGGCCCAGTGAGGGCCGGCCCTGCCCCACACCTGGAAGGAAGGAATGTCACTCTCTGAGTCCGAGAGTCATCTGGACAGGCCTTTCTGGCTTCCCCACCCAGTCTGTGCACATTAGATCACACTCTCTATATCCAATCTTGTGTCTATACAGCTCATACTCTGTTAAAACAAAGCATAAAAATAGACAATTTCCCTGGTATCTTTGGGTCTTCATTTTAAAGGCTCCTGTACACACTAAATACATTTGTATGTCTTTTCTCCTATTCATCAGTCTGTTGCATGTCACTGATTTTTCAGAAACCTTTAGGGAGCCGAGGTCCTTTGTCCCCATCCCGTCATAAGGGATCCACCCTAGTGACCTAATTACTTTCCAAAGGACCCAATTTCCTAACACCATCTCATTGAGGTTTGAGTTTCAACATACAGATTTTGGGAGGACACAGACATGCATCTCATAAATACCATGTAAGGTCTGGAACCAGCCCCTAAATCTTGACCACCTTCCTCTGCAGCCTGGGCACACTCACACCACTCAGCGCTTTCCCAGGGAGCTGGGGATGTGCGTCTCTTCCCACAGAAGTGTGGAGACCCTTGGGTTAATATCATCAAGCACAACCACTGGCCATTTGCCATGGGTCAGAGGCCTGCTAAGCCCTTTAAAAATCTTCAAATTTAATTTTCACAATAACCCTCCTGGGGCGTATGGTAACAAAGGATGAAAATTAGGGTCGGAGAGTTTAAGTCATTTGCTCAAGAGTGCCAGGACACTGTAGAGAGGAATCCACACCCTCATCCTACTGACCCACATACATGGAAGCTGGGGATGTCCAGACACCGGCCTTGGTGCTCTTCAGAACCACAAGTGCATAGTGTAAAAACAGCAACAATCCCTGGAGCTGCTACACGTCCCATTTCTGGCAAAGGAGAAGGACAGCACTCAGATGCTGGGGACAAAGGGGCTCATTGGTTGACTCTTTCCAGTTGTTTCTGACGTTAGGGCTGTTCACAGGATTACTTGTTTCCATCTGTGAAACAAGTAGGGGGTAGGGAGAGGTACAAGTTGAAAATTTCACTGTACTGTTTTCTTGTAAATGAAAAGACCTTGGAGATACCTACATATGAATCGTTTTTAAAGAAAATTCAAATTTAAAAAATACTGGAATGTAAGCCTTGGATATTCTTGCTCTTTAGGAGTAAAGACATTAGAAACTTGATTCAAGAGATGCTCCCTGCAGCATTTTGGTTCTGAACTGGTGGCTTTTGGGGGCCTGGGGAGAAGCTTACGCCTCTGTGAAGAGAACTCTTAGCTCCAGCTCCTGGGTCCACCCCCTAGAATGCCCAGGAGAGGCCCAGGCGGAAGGGTGGGAGGAACATAATTTCCTTTAGGAGTAATTCTACTCTGCTGTTTTCATCTTATGAGTTAGAGAGCTCCAAAATAGAAGGAATTTTTTTTTTTTTTTCCTGTGAAGAAACCTAGTATGCATTGAATAAAAGAGAAAATGTAAGGATTAACTGATGAGGAAGGATGCTAACCAGTGGGCCAAGAGAAATGACCTCAAATATTTTTGCCTTTTAAAAAAATTCAAAAATTAAGGGGGCACAAGTGTTTTTGGTTACGTGGATCACTTTTGCAGCACTTTAGTCATGGCTGTAAGTGTGCCCACCACTCAAATAGTGTTCATTGTACCTGTCAGGTAGTTTTTTTGGCTCCTTCTCTCTTCCCCCATCCTCCTTGCTTGATTTCCACTGAGTTTTACTTCCCTCTGTGCACATGTGTGCTTATTAGTTAGAGCTATTATAATTCAATATTGAGTATATGTGGGTTTTATTTTTCCATTCTTTAGATGCTTCACTTAGTATAATGGTCTTCAGTTCCATACAAATTATTGCAAGAGGCATTAATTCATCCTTCTTTTGGACTGAGTCGTATTCCATGGTATACATACATTACCTTTTGTTAATCCACTCATGAATTGTGGCCACTTGATTCCACTTCTTTGCAATTGTGAATTGTGCTGCAATAAACACTCAAGTGCAGGAGTCTTTTTGATGCTCAGTAATGGGATTGCTGGATTGGATGGTAGCACTATACTTAGTTCTTTGAGGACTCTTTTTGCTCTTTCCCACAGAGGCTGTATTAATCTCGATTTGTAGTCTCACAAACACAAATGTGTAAGCATTCCTTTATCTCTGCATCCATGCCAGCATCTATTATTTCTGGACTTTTTAATAAAAGCTGTTCTAATTAGAGAAGATGATATCTTATTGTGGTTTTAATTTGCATTTCTCCGATGGTTAGTAATGTTAAGCCTTTTTTCATGTTTATTGGCCATTTGTCTCTTTTCTTTTGAAAAGCTTCTGTTCATGCTTTTTGCCCATTTTTTAATGGGGTTGTTTCTTTTTATAATTGCTGCTTTGCTTGAGTTCTTTGTACCTTCTTCATAATATCCCTTTATTGATTATACATTTTGCAAATATTAACTCCCATTCTGTAGGTTGTCTATTTGCTTTGTGACTACTTCCTTAGCTGTGCAAAGGCCTTTTAGTTTAATCAAGTCCCATTTATTTATTTTTGTTGTTACTATAATTACCATTGGGTCTTAGTCATAAATTCTTTGCCTAAGCTGACAATCTGGAATAGTTTTTCCTATATTTTCATCTAGAATTTTTATGGTTTCATGCCTTACATTTAATTATTTTATACATCTTGAATTAATGTTTGTGAAAGGTAAGAAATAGGGGTTCTACTTCATTCTTCTGCATGTGGCTGACCAATTTCCCCAGCACCATTTACTGAATAGGGCTTCTTTTCCCCAGTGTGTGTTGTCTGCTTTGTTAAACATCAGTTGTTTATAGGTAGATGGTTTTATACCTGGATTCTCTATTCTGTTCTATTGGTCTATTTTTTGTACCAATACCCTGCTGTTTGGGTTACTATAGCCTTGAGTATATAGTTTGAAGTCTGGTAATATGATGCCTCAAGTGTTTTCTGTTTGCTTAAGATTGCTTTGGGTATTCAGACTCATTTCTGGTTCTACACAGAGCATAAAATTATTTTTGTAGACCTGTGAAGTATGATGTCATTATTTTGCTAGGGAGTTCATTGAATCTGTAAATCATTTTGAATAGTATGGACATTTTAACAAAGCTGATTTTATTGTTTCATAAGCATATGTTTTTACATTTGTTTGTGTCTTCTGCAATTTGTTTCCCCAGTGTTTCATAGTTCTCCTTGTAGAGCTCTTTCGCCTCCTTGGTTCAGTATATTGCTAGGTATTTTATTTCTTTTGTAGCTATTGTGAATGTTATTAAGTCTTTGATTTGACTCTCAGCTTAACAGTTATTGGTGTATAGGAATGCTACTAATTTATGTACATTAATTTTATAACCTGTGACTTTGTTGAATTTATTTATCAATTCCATGAGTTTCTTGGTGGAGATTTTGGAATTTTCTACATAGAAGATCATATCATCAGCAAAAAGTAATAGTTTGATCTCCTCTTTCCTGATGTGAATACCCTTTCTTCCTTTCTGTTGCTTTGCTGCTCTGGCTAGGACTTTCAGCACTATGTTGAATAGAGGTGGTGAGAGTGAGCACATTTATCTTGTTATAGTTCTTAGGAGGAATATGTTCTACCTCTTCCCATTGAGCATGATGTTGCTTGTGGATTTGTAATTTTTAGCTTTGTAATTTTAAGACACATTCCTTTTATGTCTAGTTTATTGAGGGTTTTTATTATGAGACTGTGCTAGACTTTATTAATGCTTTTTGTGCATCTTATTAAGATGATAATATGGTCTTTGTTTTAGCTTCTCCTTATGTGATGAATCACATTTATTGATTTACATATATTGAACCATCCTTGCATTCCTGAGATGAAGCCCATGTAATCATAGTGGGTTATTATTATTATTATTAGTGTGCTATTAAATTTGGTTTGACAGTATTTTGAGTATTTTTAAATTTATAATTATAAGAGATATTTTGGGAGGACACAAAATATCTTTTCTTTTTTTAGTGTGTCCTTTCCTAGCTTTGGTATCAAGGTAATAATGAATTCATAGAATCATATGGGGAGAATTCACTCCTCAATATTACAAAGTAATTTCTGTAGTATGAGTACCAGTATGTCTGATAGAATTTGGCTGTGAATTCATCTGGTTCAGGGCTTTTGTCAATGTTGTTGTTGTTAGGGTTTTTATTACTGCTTCAATCTCATTGTTTGCTAATGGTTTATATAGGAGTTCCATTTCTTCCTGGTTCAACTTTGGGAATTTGTGTTTTCAGGAATTTGTCCATTTCCTCTACATTTTCTAGTTTATGTGCATAGAGATATTCATAGTATTCATGGATATAGTTTTGTGGTATCAGTTGTAACATGTTCTTTTTATTTCTGGTTAAGTTTATTTGGGTCCTTTATCTTCTATTCCTTTTTAATCTAGCAAGAGGGTTGTCAATTTTGTTTATCTTTTCAAAGCACCAACTTTTTGTTTTATTGATCATTTGTAATTTTTTTTTTTGTTTTTTTTCCATTTCATGTAGTTTTCCTCTGATCTTCGTTATTTCTTTTCTTCTGCTGGCTTTGAGTTTGGTTTGCTCCTCCTTTTCTATTTTGTTGAGATGTGACTTTGGGTTGTTAATTTGTGATCTTTATGTCTTTTTGATATAGGCATTTAAGGCTATGAATTTTCCCCTGAGGAATGCTTTTGCTGAGTTCCAAAGATTTTGATAGCTTGTATCCCTTTTATCATTCAGTTCAAAGAATCGTTTGATTTCCATCTTGATTTTGTTCTTGTTCTGCAGGAGGTTGTTTAATTTCCATGACTTTGTGTAGGTTTCAGTGTTTTTCTTGTGATTGATTTCTAGTTTTATTCTACTGTGATCTGAAAAAATACATGATATGGTTTTTATTTTTTCTTGGAATTTTTTGAGACTTATTTTGTGACACAAGATATGATCAGTCTTAGAGAATGTTCCATGTGTTGTTGAGAAGAATGTATATTCAGTATTTTGGACATTCTATAGTATCTATTACAACCATTTGATTTAAAGTTCAGTTTAAGTGTATTGTTACTTGATTTCTGCTTTGATGATCTGTCCAACTCTAACAGTGGGGTTCTGAGGTCCTGGCAGTTATGCTGTTGCTATTTATTTCTTTGCTTTTCTCTAGTAAAATTTGCTTTATTTAATTGGAAATGCCTGTGTTAAGTGCACGGCAGGTAAAATGGAGACTGAAGACCCCATTCTTGGCAGAGGAAAACACCCCCACAAAAAGGGAAAAATTAAAAAGTAAGCTGAGTGAGTCAGAACAAAGGAAAGTCAGCTAGTTTACCTTTAAACCAGCCACTGCTTAATTTCTTATCTGAGCAAGTTTCCTGCTTTTCCTAGAACTCTGGCCTATTGAGATACAGCTTATAAACATCCCTGCTGGAGATAGTACTCTGGAGAAAATAATGGCCACAGAAGATGCTATGGCAAAGCCTGGAAAGATACATTAACTAGGCCATTTCCTGCCCAGTAAACAGACAAAGCAAATACTCATTGTGGAGATTTGTATTTGGCTTGGACAGAGATCAAGGGAACATGCTCAAGCCCTAAAATATGGGCAAGAGGGCTTATATCCCTTATCAGAGAGGAAGACCCTCTGTGATGCTGATGAGAGGAAAATTCCTCTCTCCCACCAATTCTTCAGAGGAGATTGACACCAGTGGTGTTTTACTCCGAAGTGAACTAGTGGAGTTTAACACCTCCCTAGGTATCTGTGTGTTACCTCAGACAGAAGGCTGCCCCAACACAAGGCTCAGGTTCCAGATTTCCCAAGACTTCTCAGACCCTTAATGTTAATGATTATAGAAACAACAGGAGCTGATATGCTTGCTCAGAGAAACTGCTGGCATCTTTGTTCCCTTTCTCAGCTTACCCTTTGGACTAAGGAGGAAACAGCCTTCAATAAAAGCTGAGTGGAACTGACATTTGGGGCCATTGCCAGAGCCTCACAAGTGGGAGGTGGTGCCCTGAGTTCCCACCTTTGAAAATTCTATTCTGTGTATCTCATCTCTTTCTTTCTTTTCATTTCTAACTTTATATTTCTTCAGTAGGTCTCTTCCAGATTCACAGGTCTTAATGGACCCTGCCCTTGGGGTAGGACATATATATTTTGGATTGTTATGTCTTCTTGTTGAATTGTTCCCTTTATCATGATTTAATGACCCTCTTTGTCTTTATTTGCCTCTGTTTGTTTAAAGTCAATTTTATATGATATTAAAATGACTATACCTGCTTTCTTTTGATTTCCATGGAATATTTTTCACATCCTTTCACAATTGAGTTTCTGTGCATCCTTGTGGTTTAGATATTTTTCCTGAAGACAACAGATACTTGGGTTGTGTTTTGTCATCTATGCCTCCAGCCTATGTCTTTTGAGAGGAGAATTCAGAACATTAATGTTGAGTGATGGAATTGATATGTGGGGTGTTGATTTGTCATTTAGAGCAGAACCTAATTGCTTTCTTTTCTCTCTTGCACTACTGTTTCATAATTAGTTGTGAGTTTTAGGGTTTCTCTGGGTGATTTTAGACTAGTGTGTATCTTTTATGCTAATTTATGTGTAATGCAGTTTTGAGTATTCCCTGAGGGCAGGTCTGGTCATGGCAAATCATTTCAGTGTTTGCTTGTCTGGAAAATACCTAATTTCTCTATCAATTGTGAAGTTTAGTTTTGCAGGATATAAATTCTAGCCTAGGAGTTGCTCTGTTCACAAAGGGACCCACTAACTCTGCCTTATCAGGTTTTTTTTGTTTGTTTATTTGTTTTTTTGATAAGTCTGCAGATAACCTGACAGTTTTTCCTTTGTAAGTTATTTGTTGCTTTCATCTTCTGCTTGCAGCATTTTCTCCTCCATTTTGATGTTGGCCAGATTGGCTACTATATATCTCAGAGATGTCTTATTTTCTGTAAATCTTCCCAGTGTGTGATGACCATCTTGTCTCTGTATCTGTGATATTAGGGAACTTGTCTTCAGTAATTTCCTCAGATAGGTTTCTTCATGTTTTTAGTTCTTTCCAGAGTAGAACATGATAGCTCCACCTAGGGTCTTACCCTTCCCCTAACTAAATAGGGGGTTTCTTACAAAAGGAGAAAAGGTGTCCTGCAATCCTATTAACTCATAGCCAAAAGAAAAGGAGCCAGATAAGAAGAATCCAGCAGAAGAACCGTGGCAACATGAAAAACAAATAGCTCCATACCCACAAGGGATCACCATGGTGCTACAGTAGTGGACTCTACCCACAGGTAAGTGCTGAAATGACAGAAATGGAATTCTGAATATGGATGGCAAATAAGATGAATGGAATTGAAGAGAAAGTTAAAAACCAACCAAAAAGAAGCCAAAAGAGCTATTTCAGGAAATCAATGAAAAAGTTGCTAAAGAGCTAGACAACACAAGAAAAAAAAGAAGGGGTGGAAATTCTGTGGCCTTGGGGCCCCATATGGCCTTGACTGAATCTAATTTTTTTGGAACAAATTCTTTTAATAAAGGGATTTGTTCTGTGAAGTTTGTATTTGGTAAAAGGGCTGTGCTTGGGGATGTAGAGGCCACATGTGGCCCTAAAGCCACAGCTCCCCCACTTAAACGTGGGCTCTCAAGATTACCCAGTCACTCAAAGAGGCAAAGAAGAAAATAAAAAGTGTGAGCAATCCTTGAGAGAGATATGGAACTATGTGAAGCAAATTAACATTTGAATTATAGAAATAACCTTCAACTTGAAAAGAATATATGAAGGAAAAGCCTCATTGTAGCATCTCCGGCTGTCACAAGTATGTCCATCATCTAAAGCAATTAAGGAAGGAAGGGTCTAGTGGAGTCAAAGCCAAGCTTCAGCTCAGTCCAAGGGCAGGGAGAAGCTGGCAGAAACTGCCCTTGAGCAATAACCACCTCTCTCATCTTCCTTCTGTACCAACTCAGGTAAGCCCTGCTGCCTACCTCAGGGAAGTTTTGTCTCGGATGCTTTAGGGATGAAAGGAAATAACTTCAAGAATACCGTGAAGACATTGTATGTGGGTCATGATGAAAATTTTGAGGTACACAAAAGTGAAGAAATGTAAAATCCACATGGAAGGAATAAATGAAGCCCTCCCAGCAACATCGATAAGCCGAGCAAGTTGAAACTTGCATGGGTGAATCAGAAAGGATGCTGTTCACTATCTTTCTTGGAAGTGAAGTAATAGACCATAACACAGTCTGTCTTGAAACTTTTGTAGTGACCCACATATCACCTTCTCTGTCCCTATAGCTGTGAGTGCTGATCTCAAAACCTAGAGTCCAAGTTGGGAAGGCATTCTAGTCAATGTTGACTGATGACTAGCAAAAAACAAACATTGTCTGCTCATTCACTTTGAAGCCACAGCCTCTCCTGAGAACAGGCTTTCTGAAACATAAGAAACATAAACAGAGGGCAATTGACATTTGCCCACTACTTCTTGGGAGTCATTGATTGGAGCCTCTGAAGAAGAGTTGGGTTTTCTTTTTCACTGTACAGGTGCAGAGTCCAAAGCACCAGGCAGAAGTCTGACTCACTTCTGGGGGGCATTTCAATCGCTCCAATAGAGCAGCTTCCTGGGCGTGAGTAGCACAGACCTGCTCTGAAGTCAGCCTTTAGGGAAAAAACATCACAGCCCGCTCTGTGGATGGAGCACAAATGAACCACTCTGGTTCCTCTGGTGAGCCACAAACCTGAGTGTTGCTTAATCGCTCACTCTCGAAATAGTAGGCAAGCTTGGAAGGGTACAGTCTGAATCACCTTTTATTTCTACTGTATCAGTGCCTTCATGGGAAGTGGCAAGAGCTGAATCTCCTCTGGCTTGTGTTGCTCCCAGGGACAGGAGGCTCCTGACGGATGTGACCCAGAAGAGTTCTCAGGAGATGAGGACAATGCAAAGGTCCACTGCCTGCAGCATTTCACATCGTATTTCCCCAGAGCACTGGGGAAATTTACATGTTCCTTCCTTTTCTATACAGATGCCTTTTTTTTTTACTCCAGAGTGAATATTATGCAAGGGTATGGCCACCATAAAATATTTAGACAGAACTATTGACAATTATAGATGAACTTAGACTGATGCTATACAATTGACAATACAGTATTGGAGCCCTGCCCAGCACTGGCTGTTGTTCAGACACCTTTATAAACAATCACTCAGTTGCAAAAGTGGCCCATTCCACGCTCGGTGGCTCACATCTATAATCCTAGCACTCTGGGAAGCCAAGGTAGAAGAGTCACTTAAGTTCAGGAGTTGGAAACCAGCTTGAGCAAGAGCAAGACCTTGTCTCTAAAACTAGCCAGGGGTGGTGGTGTAGGGTTGTAGTCCCAGTACTTGGGAGGCTGAGGCAAGAGGATCACTTGAGCCTAAGAGTTTGAGGTTTCTGTCAGCTATAATGCCACAGCACTCTACCTAGGGTGACAGCTGTCTCAAAAAAAAAAAAAAAAAAAAAAAAAGTCCTTCAATTTAAGTTTCTCTCTTTTCTAATGCCACGTCTCCTTGTTGCATACACATACAAAGGAGAACCATTAGACATATGAAGGCTGCTAGACCGTCCTTTCTTCCTGGAAGACATAGTAAAACAATGGTTTATTGAGAAACTGTGGACTCAGAGAAATGAACACATGAAAATATTGTCATAATATTGTAAACAATGTCCTCAAGACCAGTATGTCCTTCTGCCTGCCACCCCCAAGTCCCTCCTGCAGGATGGAAACTAAACTGTCTTCAGTGGTTAGACAGCAATGTGCCACTGTAAACATCTTTCCTTCCCAAAAGAATGCAGCTGCCATTTGCCTATTAATAAAGGATGCACAAATTGTCAAAGATTGGGAGATAGACCAGAGACTAGAATTTTCTAATCAGAACTAATCCCGCCAGGCGTATAGCATTTGATACATCAAAGGCTTAATATTTGATACATCAAAGGCCTTCTCAGTAATTCTTTTGAGGAATCCAACAAATATGCTAATGAATGTATGAGTTCTGGGAGTTTAAATTGGAACTTTTTTTTTTCTGGTTTGGGACAAACTTTTTATAACTTAATATGGTCGATGGAGCATCTGCGTATGTGTTATGATTTGAGATGATCCAGGAAGATCAATTGTTCCCAAATACCCTCTCTGTAAGTTTACTGCTCCCAACTTAGTGAATCTTTTAAGTTAAGAATTTGAGTGCCCTAACATACATGTTGCCCCTTAACGAATGAAACACCATCACCCACTAATACAGTAGGATACACTCATTTGTCCAATTAGCTCAACTGTCTCCTTGGTGGTATTAAAGGATAGGAAACCACAACAGACATGTTTTTACACAGTTGGAATAGGTTCCAAAGGTTCATTACTTGGTCCTGGGAGTAAGGGGAAAACATCCAAAAAGAACGGAATAAAAAGCTGCAAAAGGGCATAGGATCCCTGGGAACAGGCAACCCCAATCACACCAATGTCATCATTCTAGAGTTGAGTATTCCAAGAGTAACAGGGATTTGGAGGTGACTTATCTTCTCTCAACCTGCTTTTCACTATGCTACTGGTCTCTAACCCCTCCTGTTCTTTGTTAGAATCTTATGTAAACTTTATTACAACAGGGATCACTTTTGTTGAGTCATGGTTATAAATGTGTCCATCACTGGAAAAGTGCTCATTGTACACATTGCGTGGGTTCTGCCCCTCCTTTCCTCTCCCCTCTCCTCTCCCCCATCCTCTCCCCACTGCTTGACTTTCATAGCACATTAGTAGAACTTCTATATAAAACCATATGAAGATTCTTCGAAGAACTAAAAGTAGGCCTACCATTCAATCCAGCAGTATTTATCCAAAGGAAAATAAGTCATTTTATCAAAAAGACACCTGCACTCAAATGATTATAACAGCATATTTCCCAATTGGAAAGATGTAGAACCCAAGTGCCCATCAATCCAGGAATGTATTAACAAAATGTCATGTATGCATACCATGGAGTACTACTCAGCCATGAAAAGGATGAATTAATGCCTTTGGCAACAATTTGGATGGAACTGGAGACCAGTATTCTAAGTGAAGCATCTTAAGAATGGGAAACAAATGCTGCACGCAACAATAAGTGTACGGTTAACATTTCTTTGGTTCGTGTGACCACCCTTCCATACTCTGCCACCTGAAATAGTAAGGCCCACCCCTTCCCCCAAGCACCCTAGCCAAGGCCTGGCCCAGAGGAGTCACTCAAGTCTGTGTGAGTGAAATAATCACTATCCAGTTAATTTTGCATACCTAGATAGGACCTAATAATTTTGATTATCCTTCTGTGTCATTTTGAACAAGAATGCCTTCTTTTCTTTGACAACCAGGGTTTGGAGCCAGGTGTCTACCTGCATGTACCCTGTGTATAGTGGATTGTACCTCCTCAGTGGGCAGAGGCTAGGTCCATGTGCTTCCCAGCCAGGTACTTCGTACTGCACGCACTCACAGTGATGGTGCACACATCTGACCACATTCAATTTATTACAGGCTTCTAAAAAAGATTTACTTATGTGGTTAAAAAATATGTATTTGGAAGACTTGGAAATAAGAAACTCTGCATGTGAATCTATAGAAAGTGTCAGTATAAAAGAAAGCATGCCATGGGCCTCCCAAGTTTAAGAACACAGCCCTACAAACAGATACCCACCAGTTTAGGCTTACACCAAAGGCTCAGATGATAGTGAATGCTCATTGGTACAAATTTTAAGGACAACCCTTTAATGAGCTTTATAAGTTCCAGCAAAGATCACCCTCCTGTTTAAGAATCTGGAGGTTGACATGGAAGCCTTTGCTCCAGAGCATAAGTCGTCTTCAACCTCTCATCTACCAAAGTGGAAAACAGAAAGATGGGAAGGGTCTCCGTGTGGTGTTTTGAGAGTATAAAGTTTGATATTCGAAGCTTCATGAATGCTGTGCCATTTTGACCTCGGAGCCCACCAAGGGTCCCTGGGAACTCCACTAGACACTGAATGTGTTAAAAACACAGCACTCTTATCTGTATTGTCCACAGAGGTGTGCAGAATCCTCAAAGAACTAAAAGTAGAATCATTCAATCTACCAATGCCACTCCTGGGTATCTACCACAGGAAAAGAAGTCATTCTATCAAAAAGACACCTGCAATTGAATGTTTACTGTAGCACAATTCATAATTTCAAAGGTGTGGAATCAGCCCAAGGAGGAATGCTGGCCACTGGTCCCAATAAAGAGAAAAGGCTTCCTTCTCTAAGCCCCAGGCTATTTTTTGCGCTAGTAGAGTCTTCTGCACATAGTAGGGCATTGGATCCGTTACCGTTTAAATGTATTGAGTTCCACCGATATCCTCTTCCCCGATGCTTTACAGTGGCAAAGAGCTGGCCACTGAATCCATCAATGGATGGAGGGAAGCTGCTTTTTATCAAATGTATACCCTTCTTTCCCAAAAGTGTATCACACTGCCTTCCCACCCTAGCTAATGCTGTCTACTTTAAATCCCTGGCACCTTTAAAAAGAAAGAAACCCACATACTCATTTACCATGTATCTGCCTCAATCCTTCAGAAGCTTTAATCACAGCTTCCCTTCCACCTGAAAGCCTTTCTCACTATCCTCTCAAGTGACAGAAAGCTAAAAATTTGCTTTAAAGTTCATTCCGTGCAAAGCAAGGACAGAGAGGTGGAAAACACTTCTCATTTATTTTTCATAATAGGCCCTGCAGCGGTGTTGGGGTACCAGCATTGAGTCCGCACAGGAGCTCTTGCTGGCCTATGCGTCATAGTTTAACTATTTGGGCAATCAGAATCATTCCTCAGCCCATTTAGAAAGGCCCTGAAGGACCTGAAGGTGGCTTAATAAAATTAGCCAAGAGTACCGAACTTGAAAATGTAATATTTCTGCAGACCTGGTTATCACTGACACGTTGAATGGCTTATTCAGACAGAAGCTTCAAAAATTTCATGGTCATTGTTTTTTCTTGTTATTTTGTCTTAACGGGAAAGGTACAACTATGAGTATTAAGTTTTTTTTTTTTTTTTAAATCCCCAAGATTAAATTTACATACTAGCTCCAATTTGACTGAAGAAAAAACTGCAAAGTTGATTTCTCATTGGTCTTCAAAATTTCTTACATAGTCATCAGCCTAATTGATCACCATCTTATTTCTTTTATAGTTGCCAGATTTATTAATCGACATCCTTCCCTTTTCTTAACACCAGCAGAATGGAGGCTTTAGTCACATTAAGAAAGAAAAATCTGTTTCAACGTATTTCCTTTCCTGTCGCTGGGCACTCCTAATCTTGCTACCTAATAGGCTAATGCCAGCTGACATTGACAATTGATGCTACATGACAGGAGTAGTGACAAAGATCTGAAGACTCTCCACTGCAGCAGCTCTTTGTAAACCGTATGAACAGTCAAGGGAATGTACTATTTTGCCAAGAATTATCTCCTTGGTCCCTAATTCACTGGTCTAAGAAATTAACTACTTTCAAAAAGAAATTAATTATTTTTTCAATGCTGAAGTTTCCATCTATATATTTCATTGATAACTAGCTGCTGCTTAGACAGGTGTAAAGAAAGTAATTTGAACTTGAAGATTTAATAGTAATAAGTATCTTGTACTATTTTTTTTTTTTTTTTGCTTTTTATACTGTATTTCGTTTGTGCCCATGATCACACGTGCACAGTCCCCTGATACACTGATTGTGAGAATTCCTGTTAAAAGGAGTTTCACATACCATGCCGAGAAGAAGAAGGCAAGCAAGGGGTTATGCCTAAATGCATTTCCTCAATTTGTTAAAAGAATTGAAGCTGGAGAAACATAGGTGAGGCCAAATTTGTACACAGCTGGAAGAGTTCTCACCTTTGCGCATCACGAGCAGTCTTGGGTCCCCTACATGGTGCCAAGCGTCACCCTACAGCAGCCTTGGGATCCTGGTTGTGCGAGTTCCTGATGTTCTTCAGTTTTATGCAGAATCTATAAAGCCACACAGGGAGAAGAAAGACAGACAAATCCACTTTGCGTCAATCATGTGGTATCTTAGGAGGTCAGGACAGATTTTCTTTTCTTCTAGAGAAGTATGACGAAAGCAAAGGTGAGTGGGAGTCACTTTACCCGGGAAATCCAAATGGTGCAGGGACCAACCAATAGCCAAGACTTTAGAATCCATCTCAGGAGAGCAGAACCCCGAATAGTAACTGGTACTTGAGGACGGTCTTAAGGTTAGTGGCCACTTTGTGTAAGAAAGGAAGAGTTGTATCCAGCACCCCCCAGCTCAGGGAACCCCCCCCCCCAAAAAAATGCTCATCTCCGGGGTCTGGATGACCCCACTGAAGGCTCTGCATTAAGTACGTTTTAAATGGGAAGCTGGTCAGATGCCTTCCCTGATAAGCTCTTTGTGCTCCTAGTAGAACCCACAGGGTGAGGTGCCCCCAGAAGTGTATCCTGAGGTGGAGACCGCTGCTTGCTGCCATGATCTGCCCAGTATTGGTCTCCAGCTCTCCCCTTCTCATCTTCGAGGCAGCAACTGTCAACTGTCATTCCAACTACGGGAAGGTGCTTTCCTTGTGGTAGCATTTAGACCCCAGGCTCCAATTGTAATGTCTGCATGGATCTGTTTAAAGCAGCATATCCAAAATTTACCTGTAATTTGTACACATAATCTTTTTTTCTGAAAATAAGCCACCTGCATTTACCCTAGGCAGCTGTGCATACTGGAGTGGTGGTGGTGGTGGTGAGGGGGGTGTTCGAGATTTAGAGAAAAATATTGGCTCCTGGCCTCAAATATTACACAGCTGCCTCTCAAGTGACATAAAGCTGCCCTGCCCCATCTCCTGACTTTTTCAGCCCAAAGTCCTATATTTGGGCTAAAAAAGTATTTCCCAAAGGCTTAAATTAAAATGCAAATATGTTGCCTGGGGGGGTGGTGGTGGCAATTATTCAAGTTTACTAATGAATTGGCAAGAGTTGGTTTTTCTCATTAGAAAAAGTATTTTTAAAAAACACAGTGTCCTCATGGACTAGAGTATCCCCCGTTGGATGGGTTGGTGCAGGGGAGGAGTAAAACATCTTCAAGGAAAGGAAGGCACTTTCCTTGTCGTAGCATTTAGATCCCAGGTTCTGACTGTAATGTCTGTGTGGGTCTGTTTAAAGCAGCATATCCAAAATTTACCCGTAATTTGTACACATAATCTTTTTTCTGAAAATAAACCGCCTACATTTAACGTAGGCAGCTGTGCATACAGGAGCATTCCCGGGCTAGGGTCTTTCTAGGGGAACTACAGCCCCCTGACTAGAGAGAGGATGAAGGGAGCATCCGCTGAGGATGCCTTTAGGTATAGCAATCTGAGGAAGTCGGTTTTAGCATCCTTACCTTACAGACGAGGAAACTAAGGTTCACTTATTTTATTTTTTTATTTTTTATTAAATCATAAACACATAGATCATGTGTACATTAATGCATTTATGGGGTACAATGTGCTGATTTCATATAGAATTA
>CAUYPK010072240.1:0-15000 GCA_963574355.1 Loris lydekkerianus | reverse complement strand
TTGTTTTGGACAATCCAGTCTTTCACACAGAAGTGTCAGCCGTGAAGAGCATAACTAAATGCAACATGAAATCAGAGACTTGGAACAATGAGTGGTACCAGGGCCTGTGGAATCTGATTACTTTTGGATATTTTACCTAAATGTGTCTGTGGCTAATTAAAGGAACTACAGTTTTATCTTACTACGCACAGTTGACTGTGTGTAACTGGTTGGGGTGTTGTGCTGAGATGGATTTTAAGGCTAAGTCCATTGTAAGGGCTGCAGCCTGCACAGCGGCCCGGTGCCGCGGGACCACCCCGGAGCAGGTGGACGCCCCTGCGCGCGCTCAGGCCCTGCTCGCGCGGCCACGCGAGGGCGCTGTGTCCCCGGGACCTGCACCTGTCTGAGGTTGCCCTTGCTCTTCAGGGCCTTCATCTTCCTGATGGAAAAACACAGACTGCCCTTTATCGTGCAATATTCCAGCTTTTACAGACATCTTAGATCCGTGCCGCACACAATATATCCAAGGGACTGTAAATAACTCAATCTTATTCCGCTGGCGGTTTAGAAAGGCGGGAAGCTTCACTGCCCAGGTCTGAGGGACAGACGGAGCATTGGTGGTCACAGCCCAGGTGCGTCTCACAGGTTCCCTGCAAGTAAGCTGGAGTCAAAATAAAATATCCACAGTACTTCTGTTGGAAGGGCTGTGTACCTCAGTCTAATTATATAATTATAGAACCTAACCTCTGATGGATAGATGCATGCTGTTTATCTGGTTCTTTTCTTTTCTTTTTTTTTTTTCTGTTTATTATGTGAGTCCCACAGATTATGAAAGGTGGGACAGCACGGGGCAGTCTCTTGCAGTTAGAATCAGTTCAAATTTGGGCATAAATTTTAAAAAAAGCGCAGGTTTTTAAAATGTTAAATGCTAGAAGAAATTCACTGCCAACTGAGAAGCTTACAAAATGATTCCCAGACCTCATGACAACATTAGGAGGTAGACCCAGCTTCTTCTGGAGTTCCACTGAAAAGGGCACAGACTGACCTCGGTCGTTAACAGCAACAAAGGGCAGATTCACCCAAGGCATCTACCGTGAATTAATGTTTAGTACAAGGAAAATGAGCGTGATGACAGAACTCAATAAAGACATTCAAACAAGGACAGAGACACCTTGTTTGCTAACCGGAGAAAAGCCAAGGACAACAGTAAAGAGAACGGAGCTGACCTCAGATCAACCCAGAGGCTTCCTCAAAGGAGCTCACTGACAGTGCTGTGATTGGCACACGAGGACTCAACGAGACCAGAACCCAGCCAAATGTGCATATCCCCAAATGCAAGGTTGAACTGTATTTTTGCCAATTGTTTACAGGGTTTTGTAATTTCAAGAGTTAGATTTCTTTTTCACCCACATTTTCTGCTTATCATTTACTTGGTGATACCAGAATTTTCCCTGGAAGATCTTGATTTATTTTTATTAGAGTTTTTGGACTCTGATCAAACGCAGCTTTTGTGTATTAGAGCTTTGAGCTCTGATTAAATGCTGCTTTTTCTTCAAAAAGAATACGTAAATATTCACTTAAATGAGTAAGTGCTATAAGGATTTAGAATCTCAGAAGATTGGAGATGTGAACGCTCAAGTTTCCCCCAGAAATAAGTGCTTTGTAAAAGTGTCAGTCGTATTGTTAAGATCAGAACTTTCAGAGGCCGTATGCAGACAGGAACGGGGCAGGAGGACGGTGGAACATATCGTGGTGGAAGAAACAGTTCTGTGATCCCGAAGGTACTGAAGACGTCCTCTCACCATTTTATAGTTATTTCTGTGGCTGGTATCATTCTGAACTGCTGGATTGTTAGAGTTAAAGAATAATTCTCCTGAAATGAGAATTGCAACTTCATTCCAAATAAGGCAAATAAAGGCATTGCCGTGTCCTGATTTGTAGAGAATCTCATGGAGCTGATAAAGGCCATTAAATGTCTGGGAAACTGACTTATGCATATAGATTAAGAAATTGAGATTATTCTGCTTGCATAAAATAGGACTTACAAGTGCCACAAATATTTGAAATTACATGAAGTTAAAGTGGGCGCTCACACTGGCCCCCATACCACCCCTCCTCCGGCTGAAGTGTGAAAGCTGTGTTGAGATTTTTCTTGAGGCACTTGTAGGGGCTTTGGTTTTTCTTTCTTTAAAAGGATTTATGATAGAAATACATCTCACAAAGAAGTTTTAGGCATTGAAATTAGACAACATAAGTGTTTTTCATATGCTTTTATATGACAGTTCCTTTGTAGCTATCTTCTTCAGTAGTGCCGTCAGAGGGTGGTGAAGGCGTTTTCAGACACCACCCTGGAGTCTCCTTCTTCCTGCAGGCTGTGCTGCTTTCCCTGCACCTGTCAGACTGGGCTGGAGGGAGCAGTTCAGATTTTATTTCAGGAATCAAATACTTTTTTTGTAGTAATTTATTGAACTGTAAAATTATAAGCTTTATACTTTTTGATGGATATGACAATTAAGTAAAATATTAAAAAATAAACAAAAATAAAACAGCAACAATGAAAAGCCAGGAATGGAAATTCTACAATGCACAAGTCCTGCAGAGAAAGTCTGAGACCTTACCAAATATCTAACAATCAAATTCGAGTGCTTGTAAATTTGGACTTCGGTGCAAGCCCAAAAGAGATCCTGCATGACAGTGTTTTAAATATTTCACTGAGTTCGTGCCTCAAATTCGGTTGACAACCACTGGGATGTTGAAAAAGATGTGAAGGGTGACACCCACGTGAGGGACACGAGAAGGACAGGTGAACTTCACCCAGGCAGCGGCCGCAAGTGGGACGTGATCTTTTCTCATTGACATTATGGTAAAATGAGATTGACTTTAACTGTGTTATTCAAGGACCTGCTGTACAACTGGTTTCCCAACGTGATTTGAGGAAACACCAGAGAAATAATTCGCCTTGAGCTACATTGAAAGACAATGTAATTAAATCACTGAACCTGGGATTTTAACCTATTTTATCTGATTCTAGCAGCCATATTATTTAACCACTAAACCAGTGTACTATGCTATCTATTACATATATTTAGCCTGAATTTGTTAGGTATTTTAAAGCAGAGCAGTTTAGAGTTTACTTATCACACTTGGGATAAACCACAGTTACACTGTACCTTCAATATGCACAGACAGAGGCATATTGATCACCAGAAAGCCAGGGAGAGTCTGTTCATTTAGTCAGGTGTTAAGTAGGATCAGTGTTTGATCATGTTCACGGTCATTTAAATACCAAGGAAAAGTAGGAAAATGTATCCTGTTTGTGCCACTGAATAGAACAACATTCTTCTGCGCCGTTGCTGATTTGAATTCTGAAGCCTCCACTACGTTCTGCCTGGAGGTCTCCCTGCCAACCTCTGTGTCTTGCTTAGAAGCTTTTGGAGATTCGTAGTGGGTGAGAAGCAGGCAGGATAAAAACTCCCACACTGCGCTTTCCTAGAAATGAAATGCAAATAGAGACCAGGCAAGGGAGAACTTCACTGTGGAGGGGGGTCCCCGGCGCCTCTCACACCTCTGGCACCTCTCCAAGTGCGTCTGATATTGGGTAAGTCATGGGACATGAAGTCCGAGTGGTTACAGAAATGCCCTCAAAATGAAGAATTTTCTTTTTAAGACGGAAACATTGTGAATCATCTTGAGAAGGGGATGTCAAGTTTCCAAGAACGTTTTGAAATATGTCTGACACTATTGTGCTTCTTTTATGTTGCTATAGGGAGTCTCTATCTCAGATAAGCGTTCGTATTTTAGGTAAACTATTAGTGGTGTGTGTGGTATTAAACTGCCTCGACTGAGCTGGGCACCGCTGTTGTAGGGATGTAGGATCCCACCATGGATGGGAAACCTCACTTACTTACTTCCAGCCAGGTTCAGCTGTTGGGCTGGAGACCAAGGGCTGTGTTGTGGAAATGAGGAGGTTGGCCCTAAAATCAAGGATTTAGTTGAGGTGTTTGGGGTATTGTGATTTAAAATGTATGCTGAAGTTTATGTAGTGTTTATTCATTTATTATTTTTCAGGTAAAACTTTGTGTAGGGCATTTTAATTTTAAATTTTCAAGGTCATTATTCGCAGATGTTGAAAATTAATGTCTGTGGAGCCTCGCAGGAGAGGTAGAGATCACCGATATCATGATTTGCACCATCAAAGAGCAGTTTTGGAGGAAGTTTTTAACAATGTGTTGAATTGCTCATGCACAGACCTGCGCTGTGAACTTGACAGTGTTACATTTTCACTCATGAAGGTCTTTGATTGTGCAAATCCATGCAAAGCTTTTCCAGTTTCCTCTTGCCAATTTTATATTAGAATTGTGAAATATTTAAAAATGTGCAGTTGAAATTACCATACATTTCTGATAAATTAATGACATTAAAGCCATTTTTTCTGTGACTTAAAGGAAATGAGATTCCAATTGTATCCTGTAATACAAACAACAGAAAAACACCATAATAGATAAAACTAGTCGATGCATTTATGAAATATTAAATTCCACACTGAATGCTGATGAAACATTAATAGCACTATTCCAAGGGAAATACTTACACAGACTTTCTCAGGTCAAAAGGGTTAGGAACTTGAAGATGATAATTCCATTTCATTATTCAATTAACATAATTAATTTATTGATTCCTCTCATTAATTTATTAATGACTATTTTATTTTCACTCCTTTCCCAAACACTTTCTTTATAATTTCAGGGGTTTGATCGTGTGATATGTCCATAAAGTGAGCCATATGAAGCCTTTGAAACTCGGTGGTAGGCATTAAATCATGCATATGTTTAAACGCTACTTGTTTGAAAATGACCTTTGGTTTTATTTTATTTTATATATGGTGACTTATATCCTGTTAAACAATTTCATGACAATTTTAATATGGATAACCAGTTTTGAGTGATTACACTATACTAAATTCTTTGCAATATTTTTTCCCCAGTTCTACACATATAAAGTTGTAAGGTTGTAAGTCACTACCTGCTGTTTGAACAGGAGGAACCTGAGACTCAGGCGGCTGGCAGAGAATTAGGGTTGCGTTTCTCAACCTGCAGGTCACGACCCACAGGAACTGTATTAAAGGGCTGCAGCATTAGGGAAGTTGAGAAGCACTGGGTTAGGGAGTGGGAAGGTTGGAATCAAGACCCTGTGACGAAGAGCCCACAGCTCCACTGTCATACTTATTGTTGTGTATTTATTTAATTACTTTCCTATTTATATTAAGACAATTTAATTTTGCTCCCCCCAGCATGTGGATGGAGGTTAATTTCTTACGTCACTATTCTTACACATATAACTTAAGAAAGTTATTAAATAATACTTTTTTTGTTCATGCTGTACAGGTAAGAAACGTTTAAATTACTAACAGTTCCTCTGATATCTTCCATGTACAAATCTTCTTTGTTTTACCATTTTATTATCTTCTGTGAGTGGTGTCATGATGCTGGATTCCTTTGAGTCTTAGATGCACAGTATTCACATTTAAATATCACGTAGTTGAGGATTTATTTAATGATAAATAAATAAATCCTCTTCTTACTGTGTTAAGTTTAATTGACCTTTTTTTTTGCGGTTTTTGGCCTGGGCCAGGTTTGAACCCACCACCTCTGGCATATGGGGCTGGCCCGCCCTACTCTTTTTTTGAGCCACAGGCACCGCCCTTATTTGACCTTTTCATAGTGAATTCTTTTGTGAATTAACATTTAAATGTTTTTTAAAGCATTACATAAGATTTGGCATTAAAGACTGGGTCAACAGGAGGGCACAGCCAGGAGTGACTGATGGGCAGGATACAGTTCTGGTCTTACTGAAGCTTGAGCTTGTTGTACTGTCTTTGGTGGAGAAATATAACACCAAGTAAAAGTGGCTACGCTGTTTTGTTATTGAGATATACAGAGGGTACAATTATAAAAAGATGTGTGATACAGTATATCAGATAACAAGCATTCATTGGTGTATTTTGAGTGTTACGATTTTAATACGATTTTTTTCTTTCTTAAAATTGTGTATGAATTTTTTGGCACCCTCTATGTATAAAAGTTTTATTCTATGTGGCAAGCAGTACCAGGGAAGAGGACAAAAATTATAATGTGTTTTAAAAAGAGAAATGTCAGTGCAATGAGACACATGACTCAGTCCTACATGACAAAGGACTGTTGGCAAGAGCAGGTGATGTTGGTTAATTGGGGACTTTTCCTTTCTTAGTGCTACCTAAAATAACACCATCTACTATTAGATGGAAAAGGGTAATTTATGTCACTACTTAGCTCTTTTGCCGTTTGGCCAGCGCTGGGGCTTGAACCTGCCACCCTCAGCGTATGGGGCATGCACCCTACTCCTTGAGCCACAGGCACTGCCCCTACTACTTGGTTCTTTGTGAAGCTTTAAATCTTCCCCTCTCAACTTTTAAAAGACACTTGAATATTCTTTTTGTCTACATCAACTATTCTGTTTGTCTACATCAATTATTCTAAACTTCTAAAAGACTGTTGAGTGTATAAAAGACCTGGATGCTGTGTGCCGTGATGGCGAGACCAGTATTGACGTTAGTCCCACAGTAGTGCGCTAAAGAGAAATTAGTCCTATGGCCACTTCTGTGTGAGGGACACAGCTACAACTTACACTTTGTCTTACAAATGCAAATATGTGGCCTAATTGTATGCATCCTCCTTTTATCAAAAATAAAAAAATTTAAAAGAGAAATTAATTGTACATCAATTAATTGTAAATTATTTTTCCTATTGTAAGAAATTATTTTTGACATGGAAATGTAACATTCTCATTTTATCAAAATGACATGGAGTATATGTAATAGTTATCATGACATGAAAGAAAGGCAAAGAAAGTGTGAGTCAGTCAGTAAGTTTGTACTGCGTCCATTATGCAAGTTCCATATTAAGAATGGCTGCAAATGTGAATAATGAGATTATAGTGACAATATAATGTCAATATTTCTTTCAGGCTTTTACCTTCAAGTTATTCTTAGTATCGCGGTAAGTAAATCTCAGGTAATATTTGATTATTGAATTTGTCTCACTCAGTGCATTTGCTATGTATTATTACTATAGTTCCTTGACCTAATTCCCAGTTCACAAATCATTGCATTTTAATTAATTCATGGTTTATTTAAGATATAAATAAGTTTAATATTTCACAAAGAACTTTGATGCCATTCTTTGAATAGTCCTACAGAATCGTCTCCTCCGGCACATACCTAAAGAGAACAGAGGGAGTGGAGTTATGACTAACAAATTTACTTGTTTTCCAGGATTAATGATAAGCAAGGAATTGTTCCAGAAAGACCAAACACTTAGCGGGTGTTGTTTAGCCTGGGTGGTAAGAAGATGGTGGTCAGCTAGAGGGTGTTGTTTAGCCTGGGTGGCAGGAAGGTGGTGGTCAGCTAGAGGGTGTTGTTTAGCCTGGGTGGCAGGAAGACGGTGGTCAGCTAGAGGGTGTTGTTTAGCCTGGGTGGCAGGAAGATGGTGGTCAGCTAGAGGGTGTTGTTTAGCCTGGGTGGCAGGAAGATGGTGGTCAGCTAGAGGGTGTTGTTTAGCTTGGGTGGCAGGAAGACAGTGGTCAGCTAGAGGGTGTTGTTTAGCCTGGGTGGCAGGAAGATGGTGGTCAGCTAGCGGGTGTTGTTTAGCCTGGGTGGAAGGAAGAGGGTGGAAAGCTAGAGGGTGTTGTTTAGACTGGGTGGCATGAAGAGTGTAGATCTCTAGATGGTGGAGTATCGCCTGGTTGGAATGAATAAAGTGGTCAGCTAGAGTGTGTTGTTTAGACTGTGTGGCAGTAAGAGTGTTGTCAGCTAGCGGGTGTTGTTTAGCCTGGGTGGCAGGAAGACAGTGGTCAGCTAGAGGGTGTTGTTTAGCCTGGGTGGTAGGAAGACGGTGGTCATCTAGCGGGTGTTGTTTAGCCTGGGTGGCAGGAAGATGGTGGTCAGCTAGAGGGTGTTGTTTAGCCTGGGTGGCAGGAAGATGGTGGTCAGCTAGAGGGTGTTGTTTAGCCTGGTGGTAGGAAGATGGTGGTCAGCTAGAGGGTGTTGTTTAGCCTGGTGGTAGGAAGATGGTGGGTCAGCTAGAGGGTGTTGTTTAGCCTGGGTGGCAGGAAGATGGTGGTCAGCTAGAGGGTGTTGTTTAGCCTGGGTGGTAGGAAGATGGTGGTCAGCTAGTGGGTGTTTTTTGCTGGGAGCATGTCAGCTGTGTCTCTCACTTAACTCTTGGGGATAGAAAGTTGAAGGCAAGAAAAAGGTGTTTTTTGAACAGGTGGTAGTGTTTCCCTGTGATCCCTATACTTGTAATTTTCTGAAGTTTGATCATACTCTGAGTGTCCTGGTCTGTGAGTGGCTCTCCCGTCCTTCTGATCCCCACATACCGGCTGTGTGGGGTGT
Organism: Loris lydekkerianus; assembly: GCA_963574355.1. NCBI lineage: Eukaryota > Metazoa > Chordata > Mammalia > Primates > Lorisidae > Loris > Loris lydekkerianus. The sequence continues at coordinate 6,593 of CAUYPK010072240.1, read as the reverse complement.
GTGCGGTAGTGTGCACCCACACCCAGTAAGACTTCTGGATTGAGAATTGGTGCTATGTGAGGGCAGATTAATGTCAAATATCAATGAGTTCCTTTTTATTTCTGTTCCTAGCTTGTCCACCAAGAACATTTCCGCTGGATGTCTGAGTTAGGAGGGTCACGTTGCCTTGGGTGTTGATGGTAGCTGCCAAATAGAAAACTGAAGTATGTGATGTTTATTTTATATCAAAAATCTGTTTCTTATAAGAAAGAAAAACTGAATAAAATTTTATCTTTTAAACTGACAAGTCAGGCTTCCAGTTGCAACACAGAAAGCCTTTGGAAGTATTAGTATTTGAGATCATTGAGCTTATGAAGAGGCCCGAGGTGGGAGGTGGAGTGAGGTGGGACCACAGGGAAGCGGAGAGCACTGTTGCCGGCCTGCTGCATCTTGGCCTCCTTGCTCCTCACAAGCTGGCTGTGCTGCAGCCCGGGGGAGATGGCCCCGTGTCTTCTGCTAAGTGTGGACATCCCCATGGGTCTCCTTCAGGCTGGAGGGGGGCTGCCTAAGCAGAGAGAACTTCCTGAGCATCTTATGTCACCTGTCTGTAAACCAGACATGCAGCATGATGCTGGTGATGTACGTGACCCGAGACCCAAGACATGCCTCAGGGACTTACCGCCCCTGTCCATCAGGTAGCCGGTGGCAGAGGGAGCTTCGTTTTATGCTGTTTTGCTTATAGTCACAGTTTCCAAGAATTGGCCAAACAAATTAAGTGAGGGCTCATGGCATATTTTTAGCTGATGCTAAATTGTATGCCAGGTTATTTTGAAATGTCCCCAACTCTCCATCACAACTCTCAGTTTTTACACCTGTTCTGTCCTCACCTTGTTTGCTTACTGGTTCACTCAAGCCTGCTTGATGGCGTTGTGGGGAGAGGCGCTCCCTGTACGGTCTGTGCCTGTGTCCCCAACACCTACAGCAGCTGACGGCTGACAGAGAAGGTCTGATCCCAACTTGCTGCGTGAGTGCCTATGGGCAGAGCTCCAAGGCAGGGGAGGTGCGGGGCTGCCCCTGCAGGTGTGTCACTCAGTCTGATCTGCTTTGCACAATAAATAAGCTGTTTTTAGATGCTTGGTAAATGGTGTGATAGCACGTGTGATGTGCATGTGGAGAAACACATGGAGACATGAAGTCATGACAAACAAATACAGTGGCCATGAGCCCTGCAGGTGCATCCCGAGGGGAGTGAAAAGAAGTGTGGCAATGAGCTGTATGCTTGCAAGAGAGATTTACTAGTAGAAGTAAAACGATTCAAATTCCAAAGCTGTTACGGTTGTTATTCATTTCCATTCGTGTGTATGATGTGATCTGCAGATGCCATCACAGTGGAGCTAGCATTTGAGTAAAGGATGCCTAGTGAGATTCCCTTCCCTTCCCTTCCCCCCTCCCCTCCCTTCCTTTCTTTCTTCCTTTTTTTAGACAGTCACAATGGAGTAGAGTGCTGTGGGTTCAGCCAAGTTTATAGCAACCTCAAACTCCTGGGCTCAAGCCATCCTCCTGCCCCAACCTCCCGAGTAGCTGAGACTACAGGTGCCCACCACTGTGCCCAGCTAGTTCTATTTTTAGTAGAAACAGAGTCTCGCTCTTGGTCAGGCTGGTCTTGAACTCCTGAGCTCAAGGGATCTTCCTGCCTTGACTACCCAGCATGGATTACAGGTGTGAACCACTGTGCCCAGTCAACATTTTGACTTGTTAGAAGTGTACATATCGATGCTGTAGGAGGGAGAAGCTTCAGGAATCTGTATCTGGCAATAAAAATTTAGAAAGATATATTAGTGATTTAAAATTTAAACTGAAAGTCTCACTAATGCCATCAGATTCCCTGACTTCTCCCCTCACACGGCGCAGTGTCCTGTGCAGAGAAGGAGCCTTCACCGTGCAGGCAGTCACGGCACCTGTCTGGCCCTGGCCTGAAGGCTGTGAGCAGCCATGGAAATTAGGACTGGTGTTACCCCTCACTCTCACTCTGACGGGGGACTTTAGAAGTCATGTGCTCTGGAGATAACATGTGAAACTGACAATACACCTACATCTGAATGTGAGGTGCTGTGAAGAACTAGTCTTCTATCTGTAAAGACACTGGTATTTTGAGGATTATTTGTTGCAGTGAGGGATGACAGGAGGGAACAGCAGCTTTGCCACGAATGCACGCTTGCTCCTGCAACGTTTTGGAAAACAAGAAGCAGGCTACATCTCAGATTGGTATGTAGCAAATGAGCTTTATTTGGGACCACCTTATATAGTCAAGCAGTCATGTACACCCCATTAATCTATAATCAAAGAATTTTCCTTCTAAATAATTCTTAGCTAACTTTAACTTTGCTTGAGGACATCAATTCTAAAAATCAACAATATCTATTCAAAACATCGTTCTTACATTATTTACGGACATGCTTCAACTATCTGTAAAAATCAGAAATTGGGGGGGATAATACTCAGGATTTCCATGTGCCCATTGAGATTTAACAGGCACGCTTTATGATTCTGTTTATCCACAGAGCTTGAAGCTATACAGATGTTAAGACAATGTTTTTCTCACATCGTCAACCTCTGGGTTGTATCTCCAGCAGGCAGGCTCTCAACCTGTGTGTGACCTTATCTGGGTTTAACAACGTATCACAAAGAAACTATGAATGGAATTTTATTTTCCTATTTCGCAGGCCCTATATGCTGGCTTAGAGCTATTGTGTTAGCAAAAACCATGTCAACTCACCTTTCCCTGCCTCAATGACACACATGTGGAAATTTATCTGACAATTATCTGTTACCATTGCATGAGGAGCCTATCACAGTGGTACAGTGACTATGGATTTGCCTGTGAATGAATAGTCCTTATAGACAATAAACACATGCACAGACTTCTTGAATAGAACACCAAGACTAATGAACACGCTATCCCTAATAAGCTCTTTCTAGTGCCAGAGCACTTTAATGAATGTGACATTCATTTATTTATTGTAAATATAATATCTCCATTTTCACTTCACAGTCTAGTGATAGTGGGGGGAATTTGAGTCTGTCAAAAGTAATGCAGGTGGTTTGTGTGAGCCCCACAGCACCTACGTGTGACTTCAGGGCAGCTGGCCCTTTGGGTCTTCACTGCCATATCAGTAAGTTGAGACAAACAACTCTAATGACAACTGTCAACCTCGTGTGTGAGTGATAGCCCCAAGCAGAATGTCTGAGAACCAGCGGAAAATTCATATTTGCTTTTGAGAGTTTATTTCTGCTGAAGGAGAAAAGTGCTGACATATTTCTAAAGTGTGCTGAATCTGGAATTTAGTCTTTATTTATGTGTGAGGTTGAAGAGCTAGGACAAAAATTAATATCTTTCAATACTTAATTTTCTATACTTTGGATTTATTATGTAACAAAGAGATTTGTTAAAGGAGTAAATGCTCACTTTTAAAGATACTGGAGTAACAGTGATTGTATTTATTAGTTGCTTGCTACATTTTACTTCATCTCCTGTGATAGTCAAAACCATATTGGTCTACACCTTGCTTTACAGATGAGGAAATCAAAACACACACAAGGCAATACTTCTTGAGCTATCCTCTTAACAAGTGCTGATACTGGAATATGGATAACTCCAATGTTCAGTATTTTGTGTCTATCAAATTATATTGCTTATGACAATTATTTTGCCTGAGTTTAATAATGTTCTTCATTATAAAATCATTCCATTTACAGGGCAATTTTAAGTTACCTTGTGTTCATGAAAAGATGCAAAAAACAGAGTACCATCCTATATCAGAGGGTCTGGCCAACCCCTGGAGGCAGGAGTTCAAGTTCACAGTAGTCATCAGAAAAGTGAGGTCACGAGGTTCAAAGGACAAAGTGACAAAGGGAAACAAAAACGTGTTTGTTGGTGAGGAGGACAGCATTCTCTCTCCAACCTTGCTGATTGCAAGTTTTTGGATATATTCTTTCAATGCTGGCCAGAAATATTGAAGCTACCAGTTTTTTCCAGATATGAGCACGTAATAAAGTTCTTTATAAACCTTCCCTGCTTTTGCATGTCCCACAGGGCTGAGGGTGGACCTGATCAACACTCACAGCCTGAGATTCTGTAGAAGTTGGCAGGTGTTGAAGACTGTAGAGGAACTCGTGACTCTACCTCTGACACCTCTCAGGATGGTCCATGGCACCAAGCAGTCGTATTTTATAATAATGGCATTATTTTAGAAAATCATTGGAAGAGAATGTCTTGTTTTTAAATGAGGAAATTCCCTAATTACACCTGTAAGTAAAATAGAGGCTGTCCACTATGTGCTTTGGTGAAAGTATACCTGTACTCTTATACTTCTTAATGTATTTGTATAATAACGTCATGGTTTCAGTTTAGGTTAAATAATTTATTTTTTGTAGAGAAATGCATTTCCTTGTGCAGATCTGAGCAAAGATGACGTGAGAAAAGACATCCTCTCACTGGATCGCCACAGCAGGAGTGGGGAAGTTTAGCATTTTAAAACATTTCCAAGCCTCATGTGCAATTGGTCCTTGCCCAGTTATAAAAATAGGTAGATTAATATTTCAAGCAAGGAAAAGCATCAAAGCATGAACATAAGATCCAGCATTCATTTTATCATTTTACATATACTGACTTAAATTACATACCTTTATATGTTGTGTTCTGCCTAGACACAGTTCAATAAAGGAAGTAATTCTATTTTCCCATTTTCTATTAAGATTGTAAAAATTAATAAAAACACTCACTATTAAACTGACTTAAATTTTTGACAGTGACCATAATAATTACACCAATTTTCATAAAATGAATTTTTAAGAATTAAAAAATTAATTAAAATATGACATTAAAACATAAAGAATTATACTTAAATGTAAAGATATGGAAGTGCTACCTCTCCACTAATACATTGTAGTTGCTTTGACCATTTCCCCACTAACAACAAAAGACAAAACCGATTTACTTCAGTTAGTTATTTAATAACATTCTTATTTTTTGTGTTTGCTATTAGAAACCATGGTTATTTATATTCAGAATGGTTATCAAATAAATTCCGCTTGGTGTGGTATTCAAGTTGGAAATGTGTAGTCATTTACAAAATATTATCAGTTGTGATACTGGTAGAAAATTGTATTTCCTTGTACTTTAAAATTTGTTTGCAGATAAGATTTGTACTGCGTACACACATGTTATTGTGCTTTACCGAGCACTCCATTTTTTAGCTGATGGCATACATAATAGAAAAATTATTCAAGGCTGCTAGAGAAGGCCTGGAATAAGACTGATGATTAAATTAGCCCATCAACTCTTTAGCATAATATTGTGCTTGATCAGGGATCATTTGCCCTTATCAGGGATACGGGTCGCCTCCAAGTCCAGCCATCTCGTCTGAGACTGTCCCAATTCTCAAAGTCTTCTCACACCCTGAGCAACACGTCCTGGTTGACCTTGTACGTAGCTAATATGGTGCTCCTTTTTATGAAGATGCATAAATATTTCATATATTTGCAACCAGCTATCATGTCCTCTTAGAAATACATTTCTTTTTTAAATTGAGCATTCAACTTCTGCCTCCACTTTTCACAAGGTGTAATTTCCATGTCTTCAAATTCTAGATTCCTTAGCATAACTCTTACTCAGCTGTTCCAGAGCTCAGTAAATTCTAACCTCTTACAATCATTTCACATCTTTATATTTTATTTTCCAATGGAAATGTCTTTCAAAAAGTGTACACAAAAACAAAGCAAGGACTCTTTTTTTTATCCAGATGCAGGGGAAAGATCCAGAGCTTTAGTTTACCACACAGCAAAGAGGAGGACTGAGGCTGGCTGTGCTCTCCCCCACCCACCGTGGAGTGTGCACACACGTGTCTGTGCCCACCGTGGAGTGTGCACACACATGTCTGTGCCCTAAACAGCCAGACGGGAAGGCACAGGGTCTATTCCCTACGCCCGGGACAAGAGGTCCTGACTGACTTGCCTCTGGGAGGAGGAAAGTGTCTGTGGTGTTAGATGAATTCATCCAGCTCATGGTTTCTCTTAACGGTGCCTCGAGGAATTTTTTATAAGGTTTATAAAAATGAAAATATAAAGTAATTGGTGCTGCCATTTTGTGGGGCTCAGTTGTTATCACTGACTTGTTTTGTTCTTTAAACAAACTTGAGAACTCTCAATTATTAAAAAAGAGTTCAAGTCTAATAAGAACTTTGAATAAACACTAGAAGCTATATTGGTGGGCATCTTATGTCACCTGTTCCGATCTCGGAGGCTGAGTATCTGCAGCCTTCCGTCACATGGGCTGCCAGCTCTCAGGGAAGGAGTCACACGCTGCAATCCTATTGTTTATGTGTATACTTGTGATTAGATGTTGAGGTAACACACATTACAACAACTAAATGAATTTTGGAAAGAATTAGCTGGTTTTTTTTTTTTTTTTTTAGTTTTTTTTATTTATTTATTTATTTTTTTTATTAAATCATAGCTGTGTACATTGATATGATCATGGGGCATCATATACTAGCTTCATAAACCATTTGACACATTTTCATCCCAATATTCAACATAGCCTTCCTGGCATTTTC
>CAUYPK010072237.1:0-25801 GCA_963574355.1 Loris lydekkerianus | reverse complement strand
TTTTCTCCACATCCACGCCAACATCTCTGGTTTTGGGATTTTGTTATGTGGGCTACTCTTACTGGGGTTAGGTGATATCTCAAAGTAGTTTTGATTTGCATTTCTCTGATGATTAAGGATGATGAGCTTTTTTTCATGTGTCTGTAGATTATGCATCTGTCTTCGTTAGAGAAGTTTCTCTTCAAGTCCTTTACCCACCCTGATATGGGATCACTTGCTAATACTTTTGAGTTCTCTGTGGATCCTGGTTATTAAACCTTTATCAGAGGTATAACCTGCAAATATTTTCTCCCATTCTGAGGGCTGTCTGCTTGCTTTACTTACTATGTTCTTGGCTGTGCAGAAGCTTTTAGAAGCTTCATTTTTAATAGCCAAAATTTTATAACTATCCAAAGTTCTTCAGTAGATGAATTATTAAAGTGCCATATCCACATGATAAAATTCTACTTGTCAATAAACAATAAAATAAAATGAAAGAAAGCTTTTTTTTTTTTTTTTTTTACAGTTTTTGGCTGGGGCTGGGTTTGAACCTGCCACCTCTGGCATATGGGGCCGATGTCCTTCTCCTCTGAGCCACAGGCACCACCCAAAATGAAAGAAAGTTTTAAAATGTGCTTCCCTACTTGCTCTGATGGCACTATCTAACACACACCTGCAAACACAGAGCTGATATGAGATTCAGTGAGCAGTGACACACCTGTTTTCTATTTACTAGGGCCCTAGACCTATCTTGGTTGGAGAAGAAAAAAAACTCTCCTGAATTTCTATTGTGGATTTCTGGATCAATCTGCACATTTACATTGCATGCTATGTGGTTTGCTCATAAATTGTCTGGCACATATTAAATAAAGAAGGTCCCCATCCTTCAGAAAGTACCATGCACTGACTAGTGTGAAGTCCTAATACTGGACTAATAGAAGCTGAAAAAGGAAGTGAAGGGACAAATTACCAACCAGGGGAGATGAGAAGGATCAACTCTTCCCAGGTCATGTTGACTAAAGGCAGAGAAAGGAATTTGCCAGTTAAAAAAAAAACAAAAACAAACAATAACAACAACAAAAACACTACTATAATAGATAAACTTTCAACTCTTGGTGACTTAAAAAAAAAAGTTGAGTTTGTTCTCCATTCCCAGTATCAGGGGAAGCTTCCAGGCAGGTAGCCATTTATGTGTTCATCAAGGGCCAGAACCCCAGAACCCCTTCCACGGGTGACTTTACCTTCCTCTAATAAGACCCTCAGTGGACTCCTCTTTGATAGCTGAGGAGAGAGAGGCTCTTGCAAGAGCTCACGGGAGGTTTTAGTAGGACAGTTGTAGAAGGGTCACATTATACCTACTCACACCCTATCGGCTAGAATTTAATAAGTCCCCACACTTTACTGCAAGGAGGACTGGTGTAGTGCAAGAGGCTGAGGCCAAGGAGGTTTGCACCAAATTAGGACAGACTAAAGAAAAACCAAGGAGTAGAGGAAGGGTGTACCTGTGACGTGCCCTTTATTTAGCTTGTGGTGGCCAGTGACCACGCCTGGGAACACTGGCCTTCATTCATCTCGTAGGAGCAGGTGAGCTAGCATAAGAAGATTCCCCTTAGAGAGTTCACCTTGAGAAAAATTATCCAATGTACTCAATACTTTTATAAAACCAATTTGTAATTATTCACATTTTCTTATGAAAGATAGATTACAACTATAGCCTTGGAAGAAGGAAAGAAGTAGAGGGGAATGGAAGGGGAGGGGGAAGTTCAATAGAGGGAGGGTAAACAGTGGGACCACACATACTGTAAGGGTACAACTCAAATCTACAAGTATAGAACATAATTGTCTTAACACAATAATTAAGGAAATGAGATTAAAGCTATATTAATTAGTTGGATGTGACCATTCCAAATTGTATAAAAAAAAAACCCCACATTGTACCCCACAAAAACATAAATGTATTCATTATATATATTTATATGACTAAATAAAAGGAACAAAAAATATAATAAAAAAAAAAAAAAAAAAAAAAAAACAGAAAGTTTACCCTGGGAAGTCCATGCCAGCAGAAAGCTTTGGGATCTTATAGCGCAGCCAAAACAACAATGTCTTCAAATCCAGTGCTAAAGAATGATGTCATATTGCTTAATCATGACCACTTCAGATAACATGTCAATTTAATCATAGTTACTCAAAATAATCTCACACCTGCTGGCCTTCAAGCGCAAAAGCCTAATTGACCCATCTTCCTCACAACTGGGAAAAGAAGACTCCCCAGAAGCAAAAGGAATGGGGTCTTCCCTCCAGCCAGTTGGTCTCTGCCCCATAAGGAAGAAATGAAAGTGAGCAAAGCTTCCCCAAGTCAAAGTAGATCTCAGGTGCTTCATGAGAAACAAAATCCCCTTAAGGACTGACCACTCACTTATTGACCACCTGTGGACAAAGTGTCAAAATCGAGATTATTATGGAACATTTTAATAGGTAGAGAAAAATAAAGGTGGTGTTTCTCAGAGAAAAGACCTTCTCTCTTTTCATGTCACTGGAAACTATAGGAGTGAGTGGCACGTTTGGAATGATCCAAGGAGAAAAATACAAATTAGGACACAGAGAGACAGCAAATGAGGAACCAGAGAAAATAAACTGAGTATCTTTAGCTCGGGGCTCAGTTACAGAGATTTTTGGATTTCCATAAGAAATCTCTGTACCACAGCTGGTCTACATGTTAAAAAAACTGCACATATGTATGAAACGTGCATTCTGATTATTCAGTAGGTATTATGCAATCCTCTGTTAAGTATACCATTAGCCACCAGGAACACAAATTCCCTTCTTACCCTCAGGCGTTCACTGTCAGTGAGATTGGATATAAATTATAAATCAGAGGCAGCTGACCTCTGGCTGACTCTGGAATTACATAGTAGCCTGATCCCTACTTATTTTCCTTCATCAGGTCTTACTCCTAAGATCTTTGGACTAGATATGTTTGTTTCCTTTGGATAATCTTCAGGCTTAATTGACCTGGTATCTCAACTGGTATCAATGCTTGTGTTTGTTTTGTTTTGTTTAATGAATCATTACTGCATAATAAGTTGCAGAATTGTGGTTTTATGTTTGGGACTAGTTTCAGCTATAGACTCTATGTAGGGTCTCTGGACCTGATCCCTGTTTCATCGGTGAGTCAGAGTTGTACAATTTTCCTTCCTTAGAAACTACCAGTCCCCATCATTCAAGGAAAGAAATAGAAATAGTAAGATTATTAGACTCAATTTTTAAGTTATTCCTGAAGGAAGCATACGGGCCCAAATAGGTATTTTATGAAATTAACTTCTGGATTGGAAACCCTAAACTGAACTAGGGAACATCACAAAAGCTTGATGCCCTGAGTTCTATCTTCACTCATCTTTCTTCTCTTGGGAAACTCATCCTTTCCTTCCTATTCTGGAAATTGCCATTTTTTATGTGTTCTTACCAACCTAGCCTCAGTGACTGATGTAGCAAAGAGCACTTTACTGGTAATGTGCCCATTAAGAACCCATCTATAGTTATTCCAAGTATAAAAGTTGGATGAAAGTCCTTTCCTTCTGTGTGACAGAGCTGAGGACGGATGATGCCAGAAGGTGTCTGTGGTCAGGAACAGGTGCTCCTACGGAGAAGCCCATCTTAGAAACCTGCGCAGCTTGCACCTCCACCATGATGACATTTCTGCCTTCCTGAATGGTGATTTATTGAGCTAAAAATCTCAACTTTTTTCTTTTTTAAAAAATCATTCCAGAATATTAGGGGGTACACAGATTTTGTTTGCATACTTTGTTTTTGTACAGACTGAGTCAAAGTTACACATGTAAGTGTACCCTTCACCCAGATAGTGTGCACTGAACCCAATGGGTGTGAATTTACCCATCCCCGCCTCCTGGCCACCAGCTTGTGTTCATTGAGATTTACCTCCATATGTGCATTTCAGTGGTGCTGGATTAGTTCCAATTTGGTATTGAGTATAGGTGTTTGTTTTTCCATTCTTGTGATGTTTCACTTAGAGGAATGGTCTCCACTTCCACCCACATTGTCGCAAAAGCTACCAGATCACCATTTTTTATGACTCAGTTGTACTCCATAGAATGCATATACTACATTTTATTAATTCATTCATGTATTGGTCGTCATTTGAGTTGTTTCCATGTCTTTGCCACAATTTCAACTTTCTTTTTCTTCTTTGAAAATGTTTATTGATTTTTTTTTTTGATGTTTCTTGACTTTTTAGAAGAAATAATCACTTTTATTTATTTATTTATTTATTTTTTATTGTGGAGAAGGGGCGGGGAAAGAAGGCGGGGGAAGAGGTGCGTGACAGGGTCAGGCCAGTGGCATGGTACCACATTGGCTGTATCTAGGGAGAGGCAGTTTCAGGCCGGGCCTTACTGAGTCATTGCTATGCAGAAGTAGCTTGATGGATCTACTTCTAGTCAGGCTTGGGAAGTTGCACTAGGCCTCAGGCACGTGGCAGGGCCCAACAATTCCCTCTTTTGTTTTAATTGATTGAATCTTGTGTGTGTCTATGCCAGTTTAGACTGAATTTTGAAAAAATTATAGCAACAATAGAGCAATGATTGAGACATCTAGAGGAATTTTTATATGAATATGGTATATATCAGGCATCCTTAAACTTTTTAAACAGGGGGCCAATTCACTGTCCCTCAGACCGTTGGAGGGCCGGACTATAGTTTAAAAAAAAAACAAAAAAACTATGAACAAATTCCTATGCACCCTGCACATATCTTATTTTGAAGTAAAAAACCCAAAATACAATCATACCGCCTCATGTGGCCCACGGGCCGCAGTTTGAGAACCCCTGGTATATATTATACACAGGTATTTTTGTTACTATTCACTCAAAATTGGCTTTGATGGACAAGCATTAAGGATACCAGAGACTGGTTGTGATACCAGTGATCTGAAGCTCTCTCTCATCAAAGATTTAGACAAGTTATACACTGTCCAAGTTCCAGTTTCTCACTTTGTAAGATGTTTGCACATGTATGTACAAGTTTTGTGGATGTTTTCTAAAATAATAAATACAAATTATCTAGCAAGATTTTGCTGATATGTTCTTCAATCTGAATAGACATATATTTGTGGACATTAATTAAACTGAGGAACATAAAATCCATTTAAAATTTGGCTTACAAGGCAGAAGAAAACATCAATTCAATAAAGAAAAGAAGCAATTATATTTTTTGATATTCAGTTTTGCTTAGTGATATCTGAGCTCCCATAAAAGTAGGAGATTTGAATAAGCTTCCAAAATGACTAGATTCAAATTTATTAATAATTCTCAATCCATTAAAAGTATAATCTATTTTATCTAATAATACGTAAAGATTAATAAAATTTATTTTGAGACAGCTGGAGTCCTGCATTTCTGATCTGGAGGTTGTCTGTGACCTCAGAACAGAGAACACGAGTGCCCAGAAATACTTCTCCTCCCCTAGGCACCAGGATAAAACACAGACAGCAGACAGCAATCCAGCGCAAACCCGACCTGGCTCTTTAACATGAAACAGACCTGCTTCTGTTGGGCCCTTTACTCTGCCCTTTCTTATTGCAACACCCCTGAGAACAAAACATCAAATACCAGTGAAAACAAAGGAAGCACCTACGGAGTGAACTCAAATATTCTCACATCCTCCTCACAGTGACTCAAATACCACAGAATTTTGAATATCTGAAAGCAATTCACTAGTGTGCTCCATATACAACCCTCTGGAAAAGATGGATGAGTGCTTAAGTTTCTACAATAATATACAATAACTTTACAGTGCTTGTAAATACTAAGAAATCCACTAAAATATACAGCATATTATAACATTTGACACTGGATATAGATAACATTTGACATTAGATATATATAAAATAATTCGTTTCATTATTCTGTTCATTGGGACACTACATAAACTATGGCTATCTACCCACCTGTCACTGTGTGGGTGGAAGTGGGTGTGTATAGACACGTGCATATATGTATGTATTTTTATGTACACATTGCATAGTGTATATGCATATATATGCATACCTATGTATGTGTGGCTTTTTATATTCAGCCCTAGAGACTTGGATAAATTAATTGATTTTAAGGTATAATTAAAAAAATTGTTTGTTTGACAGAGATGTGAATCTACTTGAACCTGTTGGAATAAATTGTATAATATTAAAAGCTCAGACAATTTGGGGGTCTCATGCCATCTTGATGAAACTAAACCTGATCTTATTCAGACTTCTATTTTTTTACATGATGTACCAGTAAGCCAGGATTTAAAGAAAATTAAATAAAGAGAAAATGCCAAAATACTGATTCATTCTCTGAAAGTGCTTAAAATATTAGGTCTTGATTTTACCCAATTTCTTTTTTTTTTTTTTGAGGCAGAGTCTCATTATGTCACCCTTAGTAGAGTGCCTCAGCCTCCCGAGCAGCTGGGACTATAGGTGCCTGCCACAATGCCCGGCTATTTTTTGGTTGTAGTTGTTCAGCAGGCCCAGGCTGGGCTCGAACCCACCAGCTCTGGTGTATGTGGCTGTTGCTCTATTAACTGAGCTATGGGCACTGAGCCCTAATTTCACTTTTAAACAAATGGCTTTTTCCCTTTGTCCAAGGATTCATCAATAGTCTGGAGGGTTTAGAGGTCTCTAGAAAGACTCCAGCCTCTACTCCCTATCTTATCAACCCTTTATTCCCCTGTCAATCCCAGGCTGCACCCCAAAGAAACCTACCCTTGATTCTCCTTCCATCTGCCAGTAGACACAGAGCATTCACCTGATAACCAGCTGTCCCACCTGAAATTTTGTGAACCAGCAGCTCTATGCTCCACCAGTTCGTCACTTATAGGAGGCAGACAATGAGAACACCTGTCTGCCTGCGGCTTTACCGGGATGCTTTCAAACAGTATCTGGGAAGCATCTGGTCTGTAGAAGGCACTCAAAAAGATATTTATATATTTTTGCTATTCATGTTGTCTACTTTGTGAATTACTTGGGAACAATATCATGTAAATCTTACTTCTGGGCCAACAAGAAAATCATGTGCGTGACAGAGAAAGCACTCAAATTCTATCCGAGTAATTGAATAAATGACTGTGTCCCCCTCACCTTGACTCACTCTATTCTTTCCCATCCCTTTTTCTGCCTCTTCATATGTATTTGGCCAGCCAGATTCCAATTCTTCATCATTCAGGATCATCTCATGTCCTGGCCCCTCCTTATATTTTATGCATGAGGACTTATCATTTTGTATAATTTTCTGACCCTATCGTGCATTTTAACCTTAATTATTTTGCACATTCTTTTCCCTTTGCTTATAACAGACTCATATGTAAAATAAATATTTCATTTAACAAATATTTTTGAGCACCTACTATGTGGAACTTTTTGTACAAAATGCTGGGAAGAACACAGCTTTGAACAAATTGTGCATGCTCCCTCCACCCATGGAATCACCTCCACTTTCTGGGGAAGGTCTATGTGCTCTTAAATTGTAGCATGGGGAGGAGTGGGAAAGTTCAGTCCCAGCAGGGAAGAGTTATTACCGCCTTTGTTTAATAACTGTTGACTAGAACAATCCTAAAAGGCAACATAGCTATTAGTCAGTTTAATTATTACGTTGAATGCATAACCTTACTGTCTATATCCAGGATAGACAACTCCTTGGCACTCCCAGAAATAAAGGAAGCAGCTTTGGTAAACCAGCTTCAGGCATGAGGGATTACAGTCATTTGGGGCATGATGAAAGGTAGAAGATAGGATGGCAATTTCACAGTGTTCATCATGAAAAGAATCTGAAGGCTTCTTAGACTTTTCCACTTGGAAGCCAAGCTAGTAGAAGACCATGGGAGACTCCAACTTTCTTCCTACCATCAGGATCCAAAGCCCCATTCATTCTCTTAGAGAAAATTCTGGACAATAACACAGGTCTCAAGAGGATACAAACCCCGGCATAAGTTAAGAGGATTGAATGGGCTGTGGAAGGTGAAGAAAGTGAGACAATATGAGAGAGAGCCCTTGACCGTGGGGTGAGGGAGTTTCCAAACTTGAGCAAATCTATGCAAAGTACAAGATTAGAACAATAGAAAGGACTTTGGGATTTAAATTTAAGACTTGACAAAATCCTCACATGGTATTCTAACTTCCAGTGAGCTTTAAATGTTCAGGACCATGTTATGTGGACTTAAAATAAATGTCTGACACTATACTTGGTTCCTGAGTGTCTTGCCAGCTATCACTAGGACTATGTAATCTTTACCCTACTACAATATAGAATGTAGTCATGGTACTAGTCATTTGTATCCACCACAGTTAACTCACAAAAATGACTTGTCTTTCCTTTTTCTCTCTGTTGTTATGGAATTTAGCTTATCAGCTCTTTCCCATGATTCTGGAACCAAGGAAGTTGGCCATCCCTTCTGCAGCATTCATGTTGATTACTTCCAGAAACTCTGGAAATGTTTGTTGACATATCTGCCTCCCACTTCTAATGAGCAATAGAAGGGCCTGGTTGATTCACCAACGAAACTGTCATCCCTGAGAACATTTGGGGAAAATAAAGGATTTATGCTTTGATCTCATTGAATACGTGAGCCATTTGTTTCTTTTACAATTTGCCACCCACTTTGCCAGTAAAGCTGGAACAGCTGGATTGAAAATGATAGATTGCCCTAAATTGGCAGCTACTGAAATCCTGTAACTTTCATAGGTCACAGTAAGCAGAAGAGAACAAGCTCTTCTGGCAACAGAATAAATTGTCCTGATGGGACTTTACTATTCCCAAGTGATCCTGCACCCTTTCAGATGCAGAAATCAAAATATTTCCCTTTCTTTAACTTTTTTCTCATGTTTTCCCTAGAATGTTTTTTCCATTGAGATCTTTTAAATTTGAATATTATTTCTTTTTGCCTAAACATTGAATAGTCTTACGTGCAGAACAGCAGTCAACCTTGCTGAGATTTATAACGGTTCATTTTATGTCTACATACATGTGGAGTATTGGAAGTCTGTCTGTGTTCCATCTATACGTTCCCTGATCATTCACTTATTGAACACACAGAATCTGGATGCTGGGATACAGATATCAGTGAAATATGATCCCTGACCTCCATCATGCTCAAATACCATAGAAATAAATAATGGATTTATACTTTGGCAAGTGCAATAAAAATCTAAATGATGTCCCAAGAAAGCTGATCGTTTCACTAATGGCTGTTAGGTTACACAAAGACGGGCTTTCTAAACTGATTCTTGCAGAAAAATCCACTGGAGTTTTGCCTAGAAATTCTCCCTTGACTAAAAAAGTATAGGCTCAATCATGTAGTAGCTTTGTCAGAGTATAAATCACATAAATAATAGTTTTACTTTTAAAGTATATGATCCAGTGGGTATTAGTATGTTCGTGGAGTTGTGTAACCTTCACTATTTAATTTTTTAATAATTTCATGACACCACAAAAAACCCATATGCTTTAGTATTCCCTCACTACTTCTTCCCCTGGTAACCACTCTACTACATAGTGGTACTTTAAACCTACCTTTAAATGGCATCTGCAATATAGTCTTTTCCGTCTGACTTCTTTTGTTTACCATAGTATTTCAAGATTTATATCTTTTATAGCATGTACATGAGTCTATGAAAGTTTTATGGTACACAAAAATTAAGAAACTTAAAATCCACTCTGACAGAAACAAATGAAGCAAGTCGAAACTTTCACAGTGAATCAGAAAGGATGCTGTTGACTGTGCTTCTTGCCATAAGACAGCCCATCTCAAAATTTTCATAGTGGCTGGGCATGGTGGCCCACCCCTACATTCCCAGCAATTTGGTAGGCTGAGGCAGGTGGATTGCATGAGCTCAGGAGTTCAAGACCAGCCTGAGCAAGAGCAAGACCCCATCTCTACTAAAGATAATAAAATAAAAACTTAAAAAGAAAGTGAGCTGGATGTTGTGGTGGGCACCTGTAGTCACAGCTACTCAGGAGGCTGAGAAAAGAGGATCACGTGAGCCTAAGAGTTTGACGTTGCTATGAGCTATGACATCAGAGCACTCTACCCAGGGTGACAGAGCAAGACTCCGTCTCGAAAAATTAATAAATTAATTAATTAATTAAAAAAATTGTCATAGTGACCTATATCTTAGTACTTCCTTCCTTTTTATGGCCAAATAATATTCTATTGCATGAATATGCAACATTTTACTTATCCATTAATTAGCTAAGAAGTGTGAATTGAATTCACTTTTTTGGTCATTGTGAATAATGCCGTTATGAACATTCATATGCAGGTTTCTGTGTGGACATATGTTTGCAATTTATTCAGTGTGTAGCTAGAAGCAAAATATCTGAGTCACATGGTGATTATAATTTTAACTTTTAGTGAAAATGTCAGATTGTTTTCAAAGCAGCTACACTGTGTTACATCCCCCACAGGAATGTAGGAAGTTACCAGAAAGGTATTCTGATGAGTGAGAAGTGATATCTCACTGTGGTTTCAATTTAAATATTCCCTTGACTAATGATGTTAAAGATCTTTTCATGTGCTTAAGGGGCAATTTTTGCTTCTTCTTTGCCTATTTTCCTTGGGTTATTTGTAATTTTGAAGTTGTATTATTTCCATATATATTCAGAACACTAGTCACCCATCATGTATATGATTTGCAAATAGTTTTCACTATTTTGTGAGTTGTATTTTTACTTTCTTGATACTGTCCCTTGAACCCCCAAATTATTATTTTTGATAGTCTGATTTATTCTTGCATTTTCTTGTGATTTTAGTATTCCATAACAAACAGCATTGCCAAATATAATGTCAGAGAGGCTTCAGTTTATGTTTCTTTCAATAGATTTATAGATTTACCTTTATATTTAGTTCTGTGATCCATTTCAAGTTGATTTTGCAATTAGTGTTAGGTAGGTATCTAATTTCTGTCTATTTATTCCTTCTTCCTTTCTTCTCTTTCCTTCTCTTTTTTTCTCAACCTTCCTTTTCTCCTTCATTCTTTCCCTCCCTTCCTTCTTCCATTCTTCTTTTCCTCTCTTCCTCTCTTTTTTCTTATCCCAGCACTATTTGTTGGAAAGAGACTATTCTTTCTCCACTACAAAGTCTTGGCACCTTTGTCAAAACTCAATTGAACATACTCTAAATTCTCATTTATGAATCTCTGTCTATCCCACTCCAGTGCCATGCTATTTTGATTATATACGTTTTTAGTAGGATTTGGAACTGGGAATTATGGATCTTCTAACTTAGTTCTTTTTTTACATTGTTTTGTCTATTCCAGGTCCCTTAAACATTTCCATATACATTTTGGAATTAGTCTATCGATTTGAACAGAGAAGAGGCAACTGTTTAAATCCAGAGATTAATTTGTGGAATATTACCCTATTAACATGATTAAGTCTTCTAATCCACAAACATGGAAAAATGTTTCCATTCATTTAGACCTTTTTTAAATTGCTTTCAACAATATTTTGTAAAACTGACTGCTTAAGTCTTACATTTCTTTTATTAAATTTATTTCTAAACATTTTATTAGTTTTCAACTATTGTAAATTCAGTTTCTTAATTTCACGTTCCAAATATCCACTTTCCGTATATATAAATGCAATTGATTTTTGTATATTGATCTTCTATTTTTCAAACTCACTGAACTTGCTTGTTAGTTCTAATAGTATTTATAATTAATAATAATGATAGTGTTTTAGGTGTGGGTATGGAAATGATGATTTCTCAGGATTTTTCATGCATATGATGATGTCAGCTGTGAATGGAAAGAGCTTTACTTAATTTTAAATCTAAAAGTTATATCAAAAAGATATCTGCAATCATATGTTGACTACAGCACTATTCAGATGAGCAAAGATATGTATTTCATTTTCTTGGCTCATTGTACTGATTAGAACCTTTAATTATAGTCTTTTTTTTTTTTTTGAGACAGAATTTCAAGCTGTCACTCTTGGTAGAGTGCTATGGCATCATAGCTCATAGCACCCTACAACTCTTGGGCTCAAGTAATCCTCTTGCCTCAGTTTTTCTATTTTTACTAGTGATGAGGTCTCACTTTTTGCTGAGGCTGGTCTCGAACCCATGAGCACAAGCTATCTACCCACCTTGGCTTCCCAAAGTGCTGGGATTACAGGCATGAACCACAGAATGAGGCCTACAGTAGTCATTTTTACAAAGGTAATTTTATATCCCATAACTCCTCGACCTTCCCACTTTCTCACCCTTCCAGTTCTTTATGGTCAATCATGTCATGCTCTATGACCATCTGAACAAATTATTTGGCTCTCACTTATAAGTGAGAACAAGAGGTGTTTGATTTTCTGTTTCTGAGTTTCAACTAAGATAATGGCCTCTAGTTTCATCCATGTTGCTGCAAAAGACATAACTGTGTTATTTTTCATGGCTGAGTAGTACTCTATGATGTGTGCACAGATATATACATATGTGTGTGTATAAATTTCCTTTATCCAGTCATCTATTGATTGATACCTAAGTGGATTGCATATCTTTGCTCATCTGAATAGTGCTGTAGTCAACATATGATTGCAGATATCTTTTTGATATAACAACTTCCTTTCCTTTGGAGAGATAGTAGTGGGCTTGCTGTATTGAATACAGTTCTATTTTTAATTCTTTGAGAAAACTCTATAATTTTTTTTATAGAAGTTGTACAAATTCACATTCCCACCAGTAAGTGTTTTGTCCTTCTTTCTGTTAACATGGTATGTTACACTAATTAATCTTTTTAATTTTAATTCTCACTATATATCCTGCGTGGTAATGGCATTTTATCCTTTTCATATGTTGCTGTATTGGTGTGCTAGTCTTTTGTCAAGCACATTTGCATATTTAATCTTTGAAAGTTTGGTTTGTAGTTTTCTTTTCTTGTAATGTCTTCATATATTTTTGAAACCAACATCATTTATATAATGAGTTGGGAAGTATTTAAGCCTCTTCTGTTTTTTGAAATAGTTTATGTGTGTTCTGACCAAAATAGACTAAAATCAAAAATTAATGCAGAAAGAGATTTTGGAAATTCATAAATACATGGTAATTAAATAAGAAATTCCTAAATAATCAATGGATCAAGAAGGAAATCACAAAAGGAATTAGGAAATACTTCAAGATGAAGGAAAGAAAAAACACAAGACATCAAAATATTTGGAATATAGTGAAAATAGTTCCTAGAGAAAAAATTATAGTTATGAATGCCTACATTAAAAAGAAGAACAAGCTCAAATAAAATCAATAACCTAAATTCCTACCTCAAGATACCTGGATATAAGAACAAAATAAAAACAAAGTAATCCGAAAGAAATAATAAAGATTAGAGTATAAATAAATGAACTAGAAAATAGAAAATAACATCAAGAAAACCAAAAGTTGGCTTTCTGAAAAGAACAACAAAATTGGCAAACTTTTAGTTAGATTGGGAAAAAATATATCTAAAAAAATCAGATACAAGTTATAACAAATCTTTTAACAGTTACCAAAGTTGTCATTAATAGATATGGCATTTCTTCTAGAGCCATTTTTTATAAAGTAGCACGTACTTGCTTAGGGTAACCTTATATATTTTACCTTGACCTACCTGATAGATGAATATCTAATTTATCAAAATATTGACTGAAAATATGAACACATAAAAATCCATGGAAGCTCAACAAATTTATTTTTAAAATGTATAATCTGATACATGACTTAGAGTAGACATTCTACAAACCTTTGCTTCCTCCATGACTGGCAATGCTCAGTACATGTCCATCCCTGCTACATTTATCAGGGTTGATTTTCTGCTTACTTGGCTGAATGAAGCAATCTTCTCAAAATGTTCACAGACTACTAAGGAAATGCAACAAGTAACGTGTATCTCTGCTATATATGATGACAGTTTCTTGTAGTCAGAAAGATTTCAACCTTCCACCATTATTAATTCTGAGAACATGGACAGGTTACTTAATGTTTCTAAGGATATTCATAGGTAAACTGAGATGAAAATAAAATATATACAAAATAATTGGTGTGAAGATTGAGTGACCTGATATAACATAACCACCTCACACATACATGGCACATATTAAGGTTCAAAATATTCTTCTCTTGCCATCTTTCCTTTTTTCCCTTCACTGGTAGTGTATGTTTGTAATGTTTGTACATATGTTTAAATGCCGCAGGAAAAAAATTCCATCAAATGAACACAACATGCACTTAGCTAACAAATGAGCCTTGTAGACATACTCGTTAGTTACAGGCATAGCAATTTCCTCTGAAAATTATGCCATGTGGCCAGAGTAAAGCAGATGTTTAGTTGACCTCACCTTCATTCATGAGAAGCTGATTGCTTATTTGTTCATTTGTTTTCTTCCAAAAGAAGTAAGGCTGGAAGAAAATTCCTAGCTTCAAGGCTTTAAAAGATTCATTGATTTTGTCCATTTGCATATTAACCCTTGCATTGTGCCGTATCATGGATTTGATTTGGGAACTGGAAGGTACACTACCATTATAAGGGTTAATGGCTTGCAATGCAAATCCTTCTTCCTACACCCCAAAATAAGTAGAATCTTTAACAAAGGAAGACATATGGGAAATGGCTGCTTTCATCAAAAGCATCTTTTGTGTTGCCTTGATGAGTGAATAACTTCTCATTAGCTCATATTATATGATACGGTAATCAGGCAACGATCTGTCTATTTCATAGATGGCATGCCACATTTTGTAACTGGACAGTTGTGGCACCATAGTAATTGTTAGATGATTCCTATCCTCAGCAAAACTGATCAGGTGTTTACAAAACAAAAAATATATTTCCACTCTGTGCCAGAAGTGTTGAATGTTGGAATGGTCAGTAGCAAAACTCTATCTTAGAATAGCACAGTTAAATAGGTCATTTGATGATGATGGAAACATGTTAGAGTTGCTCTGTCTGTGACTAAAGTATACTGGAGGATGTGCACATATTATATACAAATAGTACCTCATTATATATGAGGGATTCAGACAAGCACGGGTTTGGGAATAACCTGTAACCAATCCCCCATGGATACTGAATGATGACTGTAATTGACATATAACATATGATTATTAGGAGGGTCAAGGTGTATCCCACTTCTGCATTGCTTCGCATCAGGACTGAAAAGCCAATAGCTGTGACTTTATTGTAGAGTTGGTTTCCTCTGTGCATTGATTAACTTTTCAGTTCTGTATTTCCAGGGTCTGATGCAGTGCCCGGCATATAACATACTAAATCTGCGTGGATTAAATTAAAAAGCTGCTGATCTTCACTTTCCCTTATAAGTAGAAATATATTCCTCTCCCCTGCCTACTCCCACTCCACCAATCTATCAGGGAAAAATAGTCATTATTGAGTGCCAAGGTACTAGCCTTGAAATATGAGTACATACTCGGTCTTCTTACTAACTCAGCTTCTAATCTGTTGAA
This sequence comes from Loris lydekkerianus, assembly GCA_963574355.1. NCBI lineage: Eukaryota > Metazoa > Chordata > Mammalia > Primates > Lorisidae > Loris > Loris lydekkerianus. The sequence goes on along the minus strand of CAUYPK010072237.1, from coordinate 10,352 downwards.
TAACATTAATCCCATATGATGTACCAATCTCTCAGAACAATTGTAGAAATTAAATCAATATTGTGGAGGATCTCAGGGAGAAGCTATTATATAGACACGAGGAATTGGTATTATAATTTGTTAGAATGCGGGTATGCTTCTGATTTTGTTGCTCTATAGGTTAATCTTTAAACACTAGAGAGAAAAAAATATTTTCAAAATGAAAAACACAACATATTATTCACTCGATTCAAACCATGAAATGGCTCCCCAACAGATTCAAATAAATCTGAAATCATCTCCATGGCTCTCGCCCAGCCCGGCCACACACTGCTTTGAAAAGACCTTCCCTTGCAACCTCATTGAAAATCACATGCCCTGGGGTGCTTGACATTTATATCTGTTCCTTGCGGAACTTAATACTATAGTACATAGTGAGATCTGTGTTTCTTGCCCATCTCCTCCAACTTATGAAGTGATTTTTTTTTTTACTAAAAATGTTTGTATCCACAGCCCACAGAACAGTGTCTGACAAGTGATAGGTGCATGCTACATATTAATGAATAAATGAACTTGTGGCCAGGCACATGCCTGTAATCCTAGAACTTTGGGAGGTCAAGACAAGAGTAGCACTTTGAGGCAGGGAGTTTGAGGCTAGGCGGGGCTGAACGATAAGATTGTATTAATTTTTTTTTTTTAAATTAGCCGTGTATGGTGGCATGTACCTGTAGTCCTAGCTTATTGGTAAGCTGAGACAGGAGGATCAATTGAGCCCAAGCACTCAAGGTTACAGTGAGTTATGACCATGCTACTGCACTTTAGCCAAGGAGACAAAGCAAGACCTGCTCTCTCAAATAAACAAATCAACTAATTTGTGGTAGATTGGAAGTCTCCTGACTTATTTTCATGAAAAGGATATTGAGCTTAAAATTAGGAGATCTGGAAAGTATTATATTGGGTCATTTGATGGATATTCTCCTGCCATCATTTTCTCATTTGTACAACCAAACATTGAATGGAATGTAGAGTTTTCAAACTCCGGGTGATAGAAAGACTCTATGGAGGAAATCGGCTAAACAAAGGGGATATTTTTGATTTGGGTTGCAGAACACAGCCCCTCCTTCAGCTAAAGTTTTTCTGTTTCTTCTTCTTCTTTTTTTTTTTTTTTTTTTCAGTTTTTGGCCAGGGCCGGGTTTGAACCCACCACCTCTGGTATATGTGGTCGGCTCCCTACTCCGTTGAGCCACAGGCGCTGCCCAGTTTTTCTGTTTCTATCTAGTTTATATATTAGTTACTATATTGGATACTGTCAGAGTTTAATAAGCAGATTTTATGGCAAAGGGAGGGGGGAAGGAATCTATCCCCTAATATGATTGTTTGCTTAGAATAACTGTCTTTTTGGTCAAGAAATTCATCATGATTCATTAGGCTAAGCTAAAACCTAACTGTAAATATGACTGTTAATATGGGCTTAGCATTGGTCCAGACCGATCTGAGACCACTTTTTATTGTTTAACATGGAATGTATTAGTTTTGTTTATATGATACCCTGCTGCTTAGAAATTGAGGACGAGGAAAAAGAAGTTTTAAGCAGTAATTGAAAATACAACATCAGTTTTGGTTCAGGGTTCTTATGATAAGTATGAAGCCAAATATGAGTGATGAGATACAGTGCCCTTCAATCACATTAATCATTTCTAATTTCCATAAATCATCTTAGACTTTCTAAACATGTTACAGTTTAATTTAGGGCACAGGAAATAGAACAATGATTACTACATTTTAATAGCACATGTATAAATAATACTTTGCCAAAATGAGATGAAAATTTCAGTGTTAGTTCCTTTAGGGTTTCCATAAGACTTTCTATAAATGTAAATTAAAATAACCATCCCACACCCTAAATATATGGTTCAGGTAGCTCTCACTCTGTATGCTAGATAACTCGCTGCTCTCAGTATATTGAAGTGTGAAGAGAGTGGTTTGGAGTTTGCACAGAGTTGAGGAACTTGGAGGAGAATAATTGCTAGCAGGTGACCCCTGTTTGTTTTTCCACAAACCCATCTTGGAAAAAAACAGCACCTTGGTGATAACTCAAAGCTGCTAAGCCTCTTTTGTTCCAATCCATACCAATCTGGCCCTCGAGTTCCAAACTTGCCCACTCTGTGTCTCTAAAGCTCGTGGGAAGTAGGAGAAGAGACAGTAATAAGTTCAACAACAACCACCAAGTACATAGAGAGCTGTCCACATCCTGAGGAAATTATAACTCTGTCAGCTCTGTCTGAGAGATTAGGCAAAGCTGATAAGAATGTCACTTTGCTTCCCACATACTCCTCTTACCTAATTTCCTCTCACCAGTCTTCACTTTCTATCAACAAATTCTTAGAGACAACATGTGCATGGAGAAGCTGTCCTGTGTGAGACAGGCCAGAACAGTGTGTCGGCCGCCAGCAGCCGCGTGCTAATGACTTCTGACAGGGGTGCCCTTCCATCCGTCCTCAAAACAGTGACCTCAGGGAGGTAAATTCACGGAGGGCCTTTAAAAATAGGCAGTAGGTGGAACAGGAAATAAATAAATAAGCCCATGGATACTCTAAGTGGGTTGAAACCCTTCTCCAAGGCAAAGGAGGGACCTGCATCCATCACATGGTGACATTATAAATCTGTGCACTCTGCAAGGCAATGACATGAAAAATTAGACTGAACAAGCCACAGATGCACAATTTGTCAGCTTCAAAGGAAAGGTTAATGTAAGTTAAATATTGACATGTCAGCAATAAGGATTACGCCAATTATAAATTTACACCACCACTGCTGCTCTCTACTGGCTATGACGTGCTGACAGGTCAACGTAGGGTGGAAGAACCAACATCATGGAAATTGGAAATTAGCACACTTGGGCTTTATAAGATGTTATCATTTTTTTCACTAGTTCACCTTAATAATACTACTCATGGTTATCTAGAGAAGACAGAACTGATATTACATATAGTTTATGGTATATATACATACACACATACATGCCCACACACACATGTAAACTCTCTATACATGCACACACACGCACAAATATACGCAAATGAAAGATCATCTCATGTGATTATGGATGTTGACATGACTCTATATCTGTAAGGTGACTCAGCAAGCTATAGACCTGGGAGAGCTGATGGCATAGTTCTAGTTAAAGAATAGCTGGTTTGAAACACAGAAGAGCTGATGTTTCAGTTTGAGTTAAAAGGAGGAAAAAGACAGCCTCTTAGTTAAAGGCAGCCAGGCAGGAGAGATAATGTCTCTATTGCACAGAGTTCAATCATTTTGCTCCATCAGGCCTTCAGCTGATTAGATGAAACCCACCCACATTATTGTCAGCAATAGCAATCTGAATGTTCATCTCATCCCAAAACAAAAGCAGCTTTACAGAAATAGTCAGAATATGTTCAACCACATATCTAGGCACCATGGGGCCAGTCAAGTTGATGCAAAAAGTGAACTATCACAATCCTCATCTGAACTTAACAATTACTGACCACTTCCCATGTATCAGGTCCTACGCTAAATGCTTTATATGGAAACATCTGCAAAGGGCAACACAAATCTATGAAGCTACGAGCTTGTGCACTGAAGTTGGGTAACTTGCTCAAGATTACAGAGCTGGGTGAAGGGACCTGGATTGCAACTCTAGATTGAGCCTGGCTCCTGAAATCATGTCAAAACAAGTTATCTCTGTAGAAGACTTATTTATATTCAAACAACTGAGTCAGAAGCCTCTACACAAGGTCATGCAAGTAGACACCTCTCATTTTATAATAACACTGTTGTTGTTTCTGCACATTCTTCCTAGGGGGTATTTCAGGAACCATGTGAAAATTATCTATTGAAAGGCAACAAAAATCCATCATTGAGATTTCTCAGCAGAAAAATGAAAATATCAATGTCCAGGCTGATAAAAATCAATCATCTCTCTTGAAATTCAGTTATAACTTTTCTATTCTACTAAATTAAAAACTAGGTGTACATTGTGAAATTTGAATCTTTTGATCAAATTTCAGCAATTGGAATCTAACGCTAGTGTATGCTTCAGTGAGCAACTTCTGTACACGTCACATCAAAAAAAGGTTACCTTTTTTTTTCTTTAACTGCAATTGACAAAGGCAAAATCAAAATACCTCTCTTAAAAAACAATATAAAATTTGGGGAAAAATTATAGTCATTTTACAAGAGGGAAGTCAAGTCATGTTGGAAGGTTTTACGTTTTTTCAATGTAAATATAACATGCAGCTCCCCAAGGTATAGAGAATTCCAGATAAACCACGAGACAATAAAGGCTTAGATATAAATGGTTTTCTCATTATATGAACTAGAGTACACACCTGGCAGTTGCCTGGTTCTGATAGCTGTCCACAAAAATACCAAGACTTTACCTCATACTTCATAGAAATTCTGAAAGCACATGTCGGGAACAATTGAAAGCTTGCATAATTATTAAGTTTCTATTGCATACAATCACTTTTATTGGATGCTATTTAATTTTATTTAATCTATGGGCATAATTAATATGGAGCTATAACAAAAAAGTAACCTAAATTTTTTTAAGATTACTACCAACTTTCCTATTATTTCAGTCTGCTGCTTCAAATTTTGTATACTTATTTTTAGAAAACACTATTATTCAGAGATCTTTTCATGACAAGAAAAGCAGAAAAGTGTCTAGATGTACAATTCTTATCAATCTGGTGAAATTAATCAGTGAGGACACTCTTAGTGTTTCTCATTGCAACCTTGTTTATGTATAGCTTCCAGAAATGTCCACCTTGTAGCCAAGCCCCACAAGAATGACATTGCTGAGTATGACTGTACAAAGGGAATCTCAGATGGAGATATTGCCACTCAGTCATAATTTGAATTTCCAAGGAAGAGAAATTAGGTGCCAATAAACGGAATGAAACTCACCAAGATGTGGGCAAAACATAAAGTCAACCTAGCTTTATAGGTAATACTCAGCATGGACAGCAGAATAGGGCAAGGTTTGGGGACCTACAGTGACAGCCAATTCAGATTTTTCTGCATTAGTACCATTAAGTCCCATCTGAAGGCAAGAGCAGAGAGATGATTCCAGGCAGGGTGAGAAATGTGGGCAGTGGGCAGATCTTTGACATAGTAACAGCCTGGTTAGTTATCCAACTTAGAAAAACAGTATAGTGGGAGAGAAAGCATAGCATTTTAGTTTCTTATATCATTCTCTATGAAAAGAAATCAGAACTTCTTCAAGAAATGACTGATTCCAGAGCTGGAGCAGAAAATCTTTACTGAATTGTGTCTACTGAAGATAAAAAAAAAAAAAAAAAGTCATATGTTGAAGCCCTAACCTTCAACATGAGTCTGTTTTGAGGTAAGGCCTTTAGGACAATAATTAGTTTAAATTAGGTCATAAGGATGGTCCAATTTGATAGGATTGGCACTGTCTCTATAGTAAGAGATCTCTATATTTTAAAATGCAGACAAAGCAAGGCCAAGGCCATAGTAATGGTGTGATGAGAAGGAGGCCATGAGCAAGCTAGAAGAAAGGTCTCACTAGAAACCAAGCCTCATAGTACTTTGATTTTGAAATAAAGAAATAAATAAATTTCTGTTGTTTAAGTCCTTCAACCTGTCCTATGTTGTTATTTATGGCAGTTTCTTACTAACACATCATTTTTCACTTTGAAAAAAAAATATTCATGATATATTGTTAAAAGGACAAAAGCAATTAACTAAAATGTGTAATTTATATTGAATTTTTTAAATCCGTACTCATTTAAGTTTGTGCCATAGTTTTTTTGTGGTATGATAGGCTGTATTTTTATAAAAATATTGTGTATTTATAAAAGAAAAGAATTTATTCCATAATGTTTTTCTCCTATGTTAGAATTGTTGGTGATTTCAATTGATTGTTCTTTTACAATTTATATATATTAATTTTATTAGTAATGGCCACAAATTACTTTATGTCAAATAAAAATAAATAAAAAGCAACAGTAGGTGTATGTGGTGGTAGAGAGCAGAGGTTATTCTGAAATGTAAACAAGGAAGTGTCAAAATTGTAGTCTATCACGCTGAAACCAAAGTAATATTAATATCATGACATCAACTCTACAGCCCTATGTCTTCAACCACAGTGAAAGTCACGGAAATGGGGGAGGGGGATGGAGAGGAGGTCACTGACCTCCCATGTCCAGGAAAGTGACCTACTACTACGACCTTCTTCAATCTTTAAGAGAATAAGCTCATGCAGGAGCAGTTTCTATCCATTCTGCCTTGACCAAAGATCTTTTAAGGGTCATAGACCCCACAGATAGGAAAATTAGAAAATCAGGCAGTGAGATCTCCTGCATAGGAGGGGAATGGGCCGGGGAGTGGGAAGGACATTGGCAGATCTTATGAAGGTCACTTCTCCAACAGCCTTTGAGTTCTCACTGAAGAAGCCAAATAAAGGTAAAAAAGGGAGGGACTAAGAAATTAGAGTACGTATTTGAACAAGAAAGATTGCAGAAAAATTAAAAATACAACTACACAAAAGGGAAAAATGGAATTGTCAGTTGAGAATTCAACCTGAATTGAGAAACACAAGGTTGAAAAATGAACATGCCAATGAGTAATAAGCCTTGAAGTATCTACCTACCTATCGACGTATTTCTCTGTGAGCGTAGGTACATATATAACATGTTATATGTTGAGAAACAAGGGACAGGGAAAAGACTCACCTCTAAAGCATTGAGAATAGTATTCAATGGAATCCAAGTCCACCAAATGATACGTATATGAGTTTGGTTGCCATATTCAGTTCCACTTAATTTCCATTTTAATTGGAAAAGGTTCGATGGAGAACAAAAAAGATGATAAGCCATCAGAAAAGTTATTAATTCCAGGAGTTAGAAAGATAATGTTTGTATTTGCCAGAGAAGAGGCAATTAAAGTGAGATTATGATTGATAGGGATAAGAGGCAGGGCTCACCAAGCAGACAGTAAAACATTCCACAGCGTAAGAGCAGTGGCAGCCTTGTGGTTGGCTAAGATAAAGCTTTCTAGATATAGAACAGCCTGTCATGCAATTTGTTTTATATCATGATATTATTCATATTAATAAATATGGTACAATAAAAGTGATATGGCAGGCACACTGATCAGCACATCACATGCTCACACCCTTAGAATGCATGAAGAATGAATCTGCAGCATTGCAATCATAGTAATATTAATAAAAATTGGAATAATGAGTATCAGAGTATGAATAATTTTTAAGTCTTTAGAGTTTACCAAATGCATATACTATGTCACACAGATATCACTTCAATTTTGATTTTATACATATATTTAAAAATGCTTTATTGAATTACAAATGAACATTTGAGAACGTGCTACTATGGAATACTTCAGTCCTTTTAAAAATTTTGCTGTTTGCAAGTGTGGAATCCAAGGACATTAAATATTCGGTTTAAAGGCATAAATGATTTGTCCATGGAGTAAATGATTCATTCATTCTTTCAGGTTTTACCTGTTCCAAATATTGGAAAATGAACTCTAAGAGAAATTTGCTGTCTCATGGATTCAGGAATTACAGGAATGGATTCAGGGACTCACATGAGTTATCAGAGCTAGACTCTTTCTTTCTTTGTCTTTATTATCTTTGTTCTGAGAAAGGTGTTTTCCACTTGGTGAGCATATCAACCCCGAGTAGCAGAAACTTCACAGCATCCCATTTTTGTAAATCCATTAGAAAGGAGACTTTCTTCTAATCTCAACACAAGGCCAGGGTGGTCATGTTGGGTCATGTCTGCCCTCCTAGACCTTGTATGTGGGAACACTGCTTTATCAGCCGGCCTGGTCATTCACCATCTAAACATAAAGGCAGGATTTTGTCAGCAGCAGTTCTACTAGGGTCACATGGAGTCAAGAAAAATTTCTTGAAGGAGCATGAATCTGAAGTGTTATAAAGTATAAAACACAATGTGCATGCACACACACACACATGACCAACAATATTCTATTAGAAAAACTAATCTCTCATATCTCTCAGGAAATACATTTTGTTTTTAGGCCACTTAGAATTTCTGCTGTTTTTTCTTATGTTATCTAATAGCTGTTACAAGTCTCTTATTGTCTAATAGCGCTTATAAATCTCTTCCCTACTCCTTATAGGTTACAATGTCAGTTATAGTTATAGTTTTTCAATGATATAGCATTTTTAGTTCAATGCATACGAAAGTGTGCATGCACACACACACACACACACACATCACATATAGAGCTTCCAGAATAAACACGGTACCAGACTTCTCAACCACAAAACTGAAAGGAAAAAATGAAGGAGTGCTTCAAAAATTCTGAGGGAAAATAATTTCTAACATGTAAATGTATAACTAGCCAAACTAGCATCAAATGTGATGATATAATAAAGATAGGTTCATTCAGAAACTAATTTTAGGAAAGCTAATACAGGATGTGCTTAACCAAAATGAAAGTAAAAACCATAAAGGGGCAAGAAATAGGATCCATGAAACAAAAGGTCCAGTCCAGGAGAGAAGCAAGGAATTTTTTTATGTTATAAACAAAAAAGTTATTATAAAAGTCTAAAGAGAATAAACTTTTATATATATATATATATATATAGATATGCATATAGATATGCATATACATGCATAAGATGGACAATTTTAGAGGAGATGCTTCTAAAAATGAAAGAAATTACCACATACATATACCATATTACTTTTATTAACACTTGCATTACAAAGGCTTTTCTGAATTATAAATAAAAATTTGAGACCATGATCCTATGAGGACCTTGACCCTTCTAAAATTTTGCCATTTGCAAGTATGAAATCCCCAGTATATTAAATATTCTGTTTAATATTGAATCTCTTTGAACACTGAGAAATATCAGATCTATTAGAGAGTTTGGAAATAAAAATATGGCAAAAATTAATAGGTATACCTCAGACTAAAAGTGAGGGTCTTTACAACGACCTACATCTGCCCTCTGCAATTAAATCTCTGATCTCACTTATACACACTTCCCAGGCTCACTCTCTGTCAGACACATGGGCCCCCTTTCTCAGTCAGAGCCTTCATCATGCCTGTTCCATGCAAAGATGCATGTTTGTTATGTCTACTGCTGGGCTTCACATAGTGTTTGGCAAACTCCAGATTCATGCTGGATGAAGGAATAAATAACAATAAAATTCCAAAATTTTGTGGCAAAAAAAAAAAAATTATTAGGTATAGAATTAAAAAAAAAAGCAGAGTAATAGACATATAATTATAATATATTATGAGGCACAGGCCTGCATATTATTTGGGTCATCAAAACAATAGCAAGTAATATTTTTACAAATAATGATGATATAAAAATTCAGTGGTTCACAATGTGTCCCAGAACAGCAGTTTGGGGACCATGTGAAATGCTGCGAGCACAACATTGCATTGATTTGAAATACAAATTATCAAGTCCCACTTCAGAATGACTGAATCAGAAACTCTGAGAATGAGGCCCACAATCTGTGTTTCATTAAGCCCTCCAGCTTATTCTGATACATGCTTATATTTGAAAACCACTGCTCTAATTATATAAGAAAGGTGTGAATGCAGGTCTTAGAGAAAATTGTGAAAGCTAAACACTCTTCTTCCAGAGCATAATATTCCTGGGAAACTGTATAACAGAACAGTAATATGTTCTTATGAAATACAGAAGTAAATTCCAAGTGGAAGAGATAGATTTGCTAAAAGTGTGGTGGGTCAGAGAAAGAAAAATCTACTATTTTCCTTTATAACAATTTTAGTATTTCGAACATTCTAAGACATGCAAATATAAGTTAATAAGAACAGAACTGGCAGGTGATAAAAATTGAAAAATGCATAGATTTTCAAAAAATAAAAAAGACCACATGTATGTGTGGAAATCAATATATATATGTATATATATATATATATATATATATATATATGAGATGTACTTTTATCATAACAGGTTTCACTCTTTGCAGAGTCTGCCTGGCATTTGAGTTTGCTACTCTTGTATATATTTTCTTTTTTTTTTTTTTTATTATAGATAAAAATATGCACCATAGATGTGACCCAACCCATCACCCTCCCTCCACCCAAACCTCCCCCCTCCCTTCCCCTTCCTTGGTCTTTTCCTCATAGTCTTGTGGTATAGTTGGGTTATAGCCTTCATGTGAAAGCTATAGTTTAGCTTCATTGTAGGGCTGAGTACATTGGATACTTTTTCTTCCATTCCTGGGATACTTTGCTAAGGAGAATATGTTCCAGCTCCATCCATGTAGACATGAAAGAGGTAAAATCTCCATCTTTCTTTAAGGCTGCATAGTATTCCATGG
>CAUYPK010072236.1:0-30416 GCA_963574355.1 Loris lydekkerianus | reverse complement strand
CGGAGAAATACCAGCAATTAAGTCACCCCACCCACCAGGCAACAATTGGAAAAGGAAAATGAAACCTTCCTACATCCACACACCCAGGTCACCACTCGAATGGTCCTCCTATTGGCTCAGTTCAAAAGGTCTAAATCAATTTTCTCAGTCAGCACCTGTCTTGGGTGAGAGAGTTTAAGAGTTCTCTGGGAACTGGATCACAGGGGTCTGGTGACTACTCTAATACGGCTTGCTCCAGTCCTGTGTGGAGTCAGGAGGAGCCACCCAGCAAATAGATCAGTCTGGGAAGGTTAATACTCCTTCCCCACCTTGTAGTTATATCACACTCAGTTGCTGCTAGCCCCACAGGGCTGTGACCCAGTCAGTTGTCTACAGTGAGCAGATACTCCAGAGGTTTGCACCTGCCTAAATCACAGGGAAGTCTGTATCTGCTCATCCAGGCTGGAGCTCTCTGCCTCTATCTAGCAGGGGGTGGTGAGGCCTGTCGACCTCGGGCACTTGATAGAGGCTGGGGGTGTTCACTCAGTTCCAGCCCCAGCCTTAGTTTATGTTACTGGCTAAACGGAACAACCCTGTGGCAGTTTGTTTCTGACCCTGCCAAATTCCTTTGCAGAGGAGAGGCTGATTTGAGTTCCCAGAACCTGTGCCTGAGGCCCTGTCTTTACTCCTGCAGGTTTGTATTCGCAGCACGTTTAGTTGTCATCTTTAGCCTCTTGGCCTCCTTTGTCTATAGGCTGATGATCCCCTGAGGGCCGGGCGCGTCTTTGGCTCAGTAAAGTGGTCCTCTGGATCAGGCCCACCCTGGGAGTTTACCAACTCTGCAGGTGCGTTTTCTAGTCCCCATGTTCCACCAAGGCCAGTACTGCCTCAGGCAAACCCTTTATTCACAGTGCCTGTGTTTCAGTCCCAGGTCTTTTCTGTGGTGGTTGTTGTCTGAGAAGATGCCCGGCCTCATCTGGTTGCCCAGGGAGGCAGGAGGAGTGGCTACGGAATATCTGGTGGTGGGACTTGTTATTGCTAAAGATGGCTGCTGCTCTGCACCTCGGGGCACCACCACTCCGGTGTGATTCCCTCTTAACCAACCGTCGTCTCCTCACTCCTGTGCTGCAGAATCAGCACTGTCCAGCTGCAGTTCAGGTCCTGTCTGTACCTCTCCAGAAATTACCCAAGAATCTGAACTCCTGGGGGGCAGGCCTACAGATCTCAGAGTGAGAGTGGAGGGGAGTGCTGGGAGCTCAGAGTTGCAGGTCATAACACCAAGCTTACTGAGAGCAAATGAGCAAATAAACAGATGCAAAGGCTACCAGATACATGAGCCAATAGATCCAGAAGCAGACAGGGACACATAGACATGCGGACAACACCCACAACAACAGCAACATAAAAACAAGTGCAATAAAAATAGTGATAATTGTAAAATAATTCAAAAAAAAGGAAAAATGTGGTGTTCATAGAAAAGTTAAAAGAGAAGAAAGGAGAAATTAAAATTAGAAAAAAATAAAAATAAAAATATATCTATATAAAAAGTAATAATAAAAAATTAACAAAATTTCCTCCAAGAAAAGGGTGAGAAAAAAACAGAACAAAAAAAAAAAGGCAGCAACTACAAAAATATTATTCTTGTATTTAGAAATATACATATATACATCTATATGTATGATGTAGGGATCAACTTTCATAGGAATGTATTCATACTGCAATATACTTTCCGGACACCAGGTGGTGCTGTGAGTGGTTCCTAGACTCATACCTGATTCACAGTTTATACAGTTACCATTATAACCACCTTCCATGGCCTATCACCATTTTGGATTTTCTGTAAAAGTTTGTCACTGCACTCGCTACCGACCTTCCCACTCAGTGTGGGAGTCCACGCTTCTTAAATCTTTCCACTCTGCTCCTAGGTTCTCCTGCAAACTGGCAACTGCAATTGGCTGTGGGGGAGGGTGCTACATAGTTCTTTTTTTTAAAACTATAGTCCGGCCTTCCAACAGTCTGAGGGGCAGTGAATTGGCTTTTTGTTTAAAAAGTTTAATGATGCCTGATCTATCTGATAAATCCTCTCTTCATTCATACTCTAATTTTTCTCTGGCCCTTTTTTTGTTTTATTTATTTATTTATTTTTTTTGGTAGCACTAAACATACTACCTAAAAGTGCATTTTACAATTATTTGATTATGTCTTCATGTTTTGAACATAGTTTTCATGAGTTCAGGATCTGTGTTCAAAACTCTATTCACAGTGCTTAGACAAAAGCATGGCACATAGAAAACACTTTTACATATTTGCTAACTTAATGATGAAAATATTAATCTTTTGATGATATATCTGTTTGATAATGTGTCTGACACAACATCAATGCTCAATAGCTCAATATGTTGAATTGAATTGCAAAATGTTAATGCTCCCATCCATTTCAGGAAAGTTTACTTAACAAAATTTGAGGTTTAAAATAATCCTTATCAGTGAGTTTGGTTGTTCACCATGTATCAGATGTGATATTTGGAGAGCTATTGATTCAGTTAGGTGTTCAATTTTTTTTTTTTTAATTGTTGGGGATTCATTGAGGGTACAATAAACCAGATTACACTGACTGCATTTGTTAGGCAAAGTCCCTCTTGCAATTGTGTCTTGCCTCCCAAAGGTGTGGCACACACCAAAGCCCCACCTCCCTCCCTCCTTCTCTTTCTCTGCTCTTCCTTTCTCCACCCCTTTCTCCTTCTTTCTCTCTCTGCTCTCCCCTTCCCCCACACCCACCATGACCTTAATTGTCATTAATTGTCCTCATATCAAAATTGAGTACATAGGATTCATGCTTCTCTATTCTTGAGATGCTTTACTAAGAATAATGTCTTCCACTTCCATCCAAGTTAACACAAAGGATGTAAAGTCTCCATTTTTTTAAAGTCTTAATAGTATTCCATGGTGTACATATACCACAGCTTGTTAATCAATGGGACTTAATTAAACTGAGAAGCTTGTGTACAGCTAAGGAGACAATAAGAGACAACAACCAAAGCAAATAGACAACCTACACAGTGGGAAAGGATATTTGCACGTGTTGAATTAGACAAAAGCTTGATAACTAGGATCTATAGAGAACTCAAATTAGTCCACATGAAAAAAGCCAACAATCCCATATATCAATGGATAAGAGACATGAATAAAACTTTCTCTAAAGAAGACAGATGAATGGCTAGCAAACATATGAAAAAACGTTCATCATCCCTATCTATTAGAGAAATGCAAATCAAAACTACCCTGAGATACCATCTAACCCAGTGAGAATGGCTCACATCACAAAATCTCAAAACTGGCCTGGATGTGGAGAGAAGGGAACACTTTTACACTGCTGGTAGGACTGCAAACTAGTACAACCTTTTTGGAAGGAAGTATGGAGAAACCTCAAAGACGGTCAATTTTTTTTAACCCATGCTGTAATTCTCTACAGTAATTATGTAATGAATAAATAAGAAAAAAGATGTGATTCCTGTTCTCACAAAGTTTACAGGTTAGCAAGAAAGATGTTTCAAATAAGTGTGGCATAAAATCAATTTATTATTTGTTAATATGATTCTATGTGGATTTGCTAAATATTTGACCACTCATGGGATTATGTTACTGTCAAATTTGAAAAATAAAAGTCAAATAAATATTACATTTTACATATTTGAGAGATAATTCCTGTTCTTCCTCCAAATATAGAATAATTTATAGTTTAACACCTATTCAAAGAAGTTACTGGAATGCTTTTTGAGGCAAATACCAATTTGCATATTACTAGAATATTTACCTCTATACACCTTTTTGATCCTTTTGATCAAAAAGCAAATATTTTGGCTTGGCACCCATACCACAGTGGTTATGGCATCAGCCACATACACCAAGGCTGGGGGGTTTGAACCCAGCCTGGGACAGCTAACCAACAATGACAACTGCAACAACAAAAAATAGCCAGGCATGGCATGTGCCTGTAGTCTCAGCTACTTGGGAGGCTGAGGCAAGAGAATCACTTAAACTCAGGAGTTTGAAGTTGCTATGAGCTTTGACTCCACAGCATTCTACAAGGCAAGAGCTTGAGACTCTGTCTTTAAAAACAAACAAACAAACAAACAAAGAAAAGGCAAATATTTCCAGAGAATTAAGTTTCATTTCATTGTTAACTAAATGATCTTGGGACTGCAGTATTCAGTGTTATTGCTATATGTCTATGTGTCTACCTGTTCTGTCTCATACATTAGAGTTACATCACAGAGGTGAAAATTTCACGTAGTCAAAATAAACTTTGGGAGACCTCATAAATTGAACTTGATAATCACCTTGTTTCTTAATAAGTCCAGCAAACCATCACTTCCAAACATTAAATGGATGTCTATTTCTTTCATGAGTAATGAATGATGTAGCTGGCTTATGTTCAGGGCCATGTGGCATTTATAAATCTCATTATATCACCTGCTTATTATCAACTCCACTATGTGACCTTTGAAAAATGGCCATCCCTCCAGCTAAAGGGTAATTTTTAAAAAATTCTCTTTACCTTTCACCCAGGAGCAATTTGCCAATGGTAGATTGTCCTATCACTTTGTTTCTCTGTTTTGTGAGTTTTTTTTTTTTTCCCTCAGACTTTCCAATTCCTACCCTCAAATTTTGTTTCCGGCTTGGACTTTCTCTTTGATTATTTACTTAGATTCTCTTCTCATGTTTGGATGTTTTCTGGGCCTCTCATCCAGTTGACTCTCATTTGTTTACTCCCTTGATTTTGATATCACTTATAGTCAACCACACTCCTCTTTTTCTGTTTGGTTTTTTTTTTTTTGTTTGTTTCTGAGGCAGTCTCACTCTGTTGCCCCAGGTTAGAGTGACTTGCGAACATCATAGCTCACAGCAACCTCAAACTCCTGCGTTTAAGCGATCCTCCTGCCTCACCTTTCCTAGTAGCCCTTGTCAGCTGCAACACTTGCTAATGTTTCTATTTTTAGTGGAAGTGGGGTGTTGCTCTTCTCAGGCTGGTTAGGCTGGTCCTCAACTAAAGTCCTGAGCTCAAGGAATACTCCTGCCTCAGCCTCCCGGAGTGCTAGGAATATAGGTGTGAGTCACTGCTCATGTTTTCTGATCCATCCCTCCCTGACCCCTTCTCCTGGACTACTTTTCTAAAGAGGAAAAGTAGGAACACATGGAACATTGTAATTACTTTATAGAAATTTTCAGTTTGATTACTCATCTCCCCATTATTGCCTCAAGGGGAGTTAATATGGAAAACACAAACTCTTCCTGAGATTAATCTTTGGGAATCAAAATGGGCAATGTTTTGAACTGGAACACAAAAGCTGAAAACCCAGCTTGAAAGTTCATGTTTGCTATTGGGGGATTCAGAATGATTGATCTTTCTGCAGAGCTGGTGTAGCTGAACCACCAATGATCCATTTGTAAAGATGCACTGAAAAAACTTAAGGAAAACAACTCAATTGAAGAACAGAGAGGCAATCTGACAAGCTAAATTCATGAACAATGAGGAAATGAGTTATGATTATGAGAATGTGAAATTCCCAGATTTTTTCCAAAGCAACACAAATAATGTATTATAAAATTTGTCTAGGACAAATAAAATATTAAAAATGGTTATTCACAAAACAGTTTGGCCATTGCAACATTGTTTTTGGCTTTCCATCCTCTTTCTTCTTTTCTTCTAGTTCTATATTTCTGTTCAGCTCTAATATAAAAAATGTAACTGCCTTTTTTTACACCTTGTAATTTATTGTCTGCTTATGACTTCAGTGTCTCACCTTCCAGGCTAAGTAACTTTTCAAAATGATTTCCTTGAATACAATTAATTCATTAAAAGGAAATATACTATGGCCTGTGAAGATGATAATTCTTTTTCACCTTGATAAACAACCCTCACAAGATTTTTTTCCTGTATATTCACTACAATACCAGAAGTGCTGAACAGTTATTGCAGGGGCTTCATCAGTATCACTTCAGGTTGACATGGTCTGGTGAAATGGATTACAGTATTTTACAGTGATTATTGATTGCTGTTTGCCTCAAGTGGAAAGGATGTCCAGGGTAATTGCTCTTTAAGATTATTGCTGGTTGTGGCTCGGTGCCTATAGCTCAGTGGTTAGGGCACCTGCCACATACACTGGGGCTGGTGGGCTTGTACATAGCCCAGGCCTGCCAAGCAACAATAACAAGTACAACAAAATAATAGCTGGGTGTTGTGCGGGTGCCTGTAGTCCCAGCAACTTGGGAGGCTAAGGCAAGAGAATCGCTTAAGCCTAAGAGTTTGAGGCTGCTGTGAGCTGTGATGCCATATCATTCTAATGAGAGTGACATAGTTAGACTCTGTTTAAAGAAAAAAAAAAAAAAAGAATATTGCTGGTTGTGTATATTTTGTTTTTTAGAATTATTATAATTCTTCATGATAACATTAGTTACAATTCAATAATTCACTTTAGCATTTAATTGGTCAATTTTTTATATTCATATTATAGCATTTCCTTAATTTTGTTGCTCATGTAACTGTATAAATATATATTTATACATACATTTATATATGTTGTGTATACATATAACTTTATACGTATATATTTATGTAGGGATGCGCATATATATACAAACTTATACACGTGTGTATAAATATATACACATGCATAAAATAATCTCCTGCAAATTAGAAATACTGCCACCAGCTCATAAGATTATAGTTTTAGAAATAGAAAGTTTTATAACAGTTCATACCCTAAATATGATCTACCTAATGTCTCTGCATAGTTATCAACTTAAGCCTAAGTGAATAGATTTCTATTTGTATTTGCATATATCTATATAGGTATATTATAATGCATTTTTTGCTCTTTCTACTGAGGCATATATATTATAATTTATTTTTGGGTATTATATTTGGAATGTACTGTATTTGTTACTTTATTATAAGGTAATTTTATGATATAGTTAAATCTATAATATGTCTTACATATATCTTTTATGATATAATAAAATCTATAATATATCTTACATGAATCCACCTTCACCACATAGACACATTTTTGGGAAGTTATGCTAAATATTTTTAAAGTTTATGTTATGATCATCGATTTTCACTTTTTATTTATCATCTCACTCTGTAAGCTAGGTTTAGTTTTATGAAAGAATTACAGAATTTTAGAGCCCTCTCTGGACATCAGAAGTCCAGAGCTGCTTGTCTTTGAAGCAGTCAGATATTGTCTGACTTGGCCACAGGCTCCGTTCACCCAGCTTGAGTTGTCTGACCTAATCATGGGCAAGGCTTTAATTCACTTTTCTGCCCCACTGCCCTCAGAAGACTGCTGTTTTCTCTATGCCTTGGGAATGGAGACTAGAAAGAAAAGTAAGGGAAATGGAATGCAATCTCTGATGTGTCGTCTAAGCTGTGATGCCAAGCACTCATTTCTCAGCCAACTTACCTTGGCTCTGATGATTTTTAGCAGGTCTTTCCTAGTGACAGCTCAGAATTTCTATACAGCTTGATCTTTGGAGCAGCAATCTGGTGGAAGGATGGGTCAAGGTTGTTTTAGTCTGAATATACACAGAAGGAACACTGTTTTAATTTAGATTATATAATAAAAATAAAAATATTAAGTACAGATTCTAAAGATGCTTTCTTCATTTTATATGAAGTTGAGAAAAGGTCAATGTCTTTATAAACTAAAATGATAATACTTTATGAAATATTTATTCTGTTGGTTTTAGTAGGCATGAAAGCTATCCACAGATTACCTCTAGGCATCATAGATAACTAAGCAATTTGGCTTAGTTAGCTGAAAATAGGTGTGGGTTTTAGACAGATAATTTTTAACATATTAATACATGATTTTTAAGAGGTTATTTTAAACAACTAGGTACAAATGTGCTATTTTTAATACTCTACTTTTTATACTATCAACTATTAAGACTTTAAGGGTAGTCAGAAATAATTTTTAAAAACCACTTTGTTATTGGGAAAGTCATCATTATACCAATGATTCCTTTTTCTTTGTTCTTTTTTTTTAATTGACAGATAACTGTACTCTTATGTGGTACAGCGTGATCTTTTATATATGTATATATTGCAGAAAGGTTCGTCAAATCAATTAACTTTTCTATCACATTATGAATTTTTTTTTTTTTTTTTAGAGACAGAATCTCATTTTATCGCCCTCAGTAGAGTGCTGTGGTGTCACAGCTCACAACAACCTCCAACTCCTGGGCTTAAGTGATTCTCTTGCCTCAGCCTCCCGAGTAGCTGGGACTACAGGTGCCCACTAGAATGACTGGCTATTTTTTATTGCAATTTGGCTGTGGCTGAGCCCCAACCCACCACCCTTGGTATCTGGGGCCGGCGCCCTACCCACAGCCACAGGCACGGCCCTGTAGTTAGAATGTTAGAAATTATTTTTGTAAACAATTTTGAAGTACACAATACATTATTATTATATTACTAACTATGTTAGACCAGCAGTGCAACAGGTCACTAAAACTTGAATCTTCAGTCTGACTAAATATTTATCTCCTTTGGTTAACATCTCCTCTTTTCTAATCTCCTTCTTTTGCTTGATTTTTACAAAGGAAGAGTAACCACCTTCCTATTTTCTGCTTTTATGAGATTGACTATTGTACATCCCATGTATATGTGAGATCTTAAGTATTCATATTTCTGTGCTTAGATTATTGCACTTAGCATAGTATGTAAGGATTAATTTTAATTAAATAATTAAATTTACAATTCAGGAACTAGTTTATTTCTTACATGTAAACGAGCCCACGTGGTGTAAGCATTTAGTTGCTGCAGTACACCTAGTCTTGTTATTGATGTGGTTGCTTACATACAACAATAACTATATCTTAACTTTCTAATCCAGTATTGTGAGTTTGTGTCTACACTTATGCTCATGCCTCCAAAGTGAAAGTCTGTTGTACATCCAGATGAACCTACAGTGAAGAGAAAGGTGATTACAATGGAAATGAAAGTAGAAATAATTAAACATTACAGAAAAAGCCAAACTCCATTATTCATTGTGAACGCATTAAGCTTCTGTATCTTAACTGCTTAAACAATTATGAAGGATTAAGTGAACATGTGAAAAGTGATGCTCCAATATAACATCAATTATTACTAAGCAGCATAGTAGATTATTATTGATTTAGTTAGAAAATCAAAATAAGTGTAACAGTCCTATTATTCTAGTATTGATGCAACATTAGGTCAATGTTAAGCTTTAATATTCTTTCTTGAAATTTCTCCTATCCCCTCTTTAAATGTTTGTACGAGGATTTTTGTTTTGTTTGTTTGAATTAAAAGAAAGAGCACGATAGTTCCTTTAACTTATTATTATAGTAGGGAGGTATGATTAGTATTAGAGTATTGCACTGTGTTATTATTATTATAGGAGCTCTTGTTATTATTATTATTTCCATAAATGTGTTGCTCATCAGGGATCTGAGTTACATAGAAATCTGATCTAAAGATATTCACAAGAACTCAGCTTGTCTATAACCACATATTAGTGGAGATAGATAGCTTTCAGTCTTATCCACATATTTTGTTTTGCTTATACTCCTTTCTTCCACAGTTGTTCAACCCTGGAAGTGAGCCTGATTCACCTGCGGAGACTATTCCAAATGAATATCCCTTGGATGACCTTGATTTCTTTTCTGCCAGCATTTCCCAGCCTGGTTGACTTAAAGCCATAAAATCAGTGATATTTTACTAAAACTGAGCCTTAAAAGAAAAGATAAAAATTTAGATTTTTTTTCTTGAGGCTCCTTGGCTTTTATATAGCTATTTTGATTTACTCACCAGTGGTACAAAGTTAACAGATAAACATGACCAATTAACCACAACAATTCACCAAAAATGGCTCAGTTCACATTCTTGTTAGAGTGTCTTTCCTTGGGAGATTTAGCTGAAGGGTAGCATTCAAGGAATTCTTCCTAGAACAATAATATGAATAAGATCTACTCTGTTGAAAAGTAATTTTAAAAATATTTTTTTAAAAATGGCTTTCATACAAATATACATTGAATGTATTTTAGAAATGTATTTAATTCTTTCAGGAAGCCAGCAAGATAGAGAGTTGCTTCAAAAGTATCTATACAGATTTACACAATCATCAAAAAGAGAAATGTATTAATACTTCTGCTAAGTTAAAAACATAACTGTCTAATACCTACATGTTAATTATACTGTAATCTTTGGAGGTACCTTTTCTTCTGAACAAAAGAAAAAAAAATTGTTTTCTTTCTAATCCGAGAAATATATGCAATATAATTTATTTAAAGTTTATAAGTTTACAAATTTTCTTTATACCATTTATGAAGAGGGTAATCAAGGGTACTCAAGGGAGTTAAATACAAGCACATTCATCTAGAAAATAACATAACCCTTGGTTTTGTCTTTAGTCTAGCAAACCTATTTCTGCACTATTTTTCTTATTGGGTGTGTTGAGCCTTCATTTTTTAAATATTTAAAACTTTAAATAGGTCTGTTAGTGTCAGAGTATGACATAGAAAAACATAAAATAATACTTTTATATTATTTTGATAATTTAAATATTTTCCTTAAACATTACAAAGATATATAATGCATAAATCATACGTTTAGGAGAGAAACCAATCTTTAAAATGGCAAGTTTTCTCACTTAAAAGCAATTTTTAAAAATTTTCATCATCAGATATCTAGCTGTATATAAATAATTATAAGCAAACAAAATTTTAAACCTTGTTATCTATTTGTATGACCTCCCCTTTCAGAAATTAGAGGACTACAAAATAATAAAATGAGGAGAATGACATCACCAAGATGGTTTGATAGGAGGAAACTGCTGAAATTTCCCTATTACAAGAATTTTTTACTCATCCACAGAGAAAAATCTTTTCACAGAGTCCTCGGGATTCAGGAAGGAGGTTGTGAGATATCCAAAGGAGCCCAAGACCTGGGAAGGTTGTTTTTGAGAATGCAAACCAGACCCACTGATCACATTCTGGGTTCAAACCCCAAATCAGCTCCATTTACAAAAGGACTTGGCTAAAGTCTCATTTGGCCTTGAGCCTTCATTAAAAGCCTTCTTCCAAAGTGTCTAGAGGGAATAATGCATAATCGTGCCTCCATAGAGAGGCTCAGCTGCCTGCTAAGATTGATCTCAACAGTAAAACTGGAGGCTCTATGCTTGAACTTCAGCCCTCCCCAGCTGAGGTCCCAGCTTGGAAGTGCTTACACAAAGTTCTAGTCTGAGCCTTCACAAGGATCTTAGCAGCCTCTATCCTGAGGAGGTCCCTCTCAGCTGTGGCTTCTCCTGCTGCAGGCACAGACTTATCTCACATTCATATAGGACTTAAAGGGAGATACAGGCCTAAGTCAAGATGGGTGCTCCAATCCCCATCTCATAGCATATCCCAAGGGTACCTAGTTTCAGTTCCATTCCCATGTGTTGCAGTTGATGAAATATTTTGCCTGTGCAGGGACCTGCAAGGAGATGTGCACATGGTAGAGCTAATTAAACAGGTTCACCAGCTTTCTTTTTTCAGAAGATGATGAGGTGGACCCTCCCATGGGACCAGACTCTTTCACTGCAGTCAAGGAAACATTCTCATTCCATTTGTTCAGATTTCTTCTGGGAAATGTATGCCTGTCTCAACAAATGGGATGAGATTGCAGGCCACTATCCCAGAGCAGATCCTAAGGGGCCTCAGTCTCAGCTCCAGAGGCTTCCACTGAAGTCAGAGACCTGTATCACCTGTGCAGGTACCAGAAGGGAGATACTTATGTTTTTGAGCTAAGGAGATGGGCTCACAAACCTCCATCTTACAGTAAACCCCAAGGAAGTTCACTCTCATCTCTGGACCTGCTGCAGTCAAGGGCCTCTTCTGCCCCTTCAGGGTTCTGCTGGGAGAGACACAATCTTCTGAGTCAAGGGGACAAGCTCACCAGCAATCATCCTGGAGCAAATCCAAGGGGGCCAAGTTTCAGCTCTTACTTCTTCCATCTGACCAAAGGAGGAAGAAACCTAGAGACAGACACCCATCTAAACCAAGGAGCGGGTACACCAATCTCCACACCACAGCATATCCAGAAAAGGCTCTCATTCAGTTCTAGCCCTTCTCACTCTAGTCAGTGCACTATTTTGCCTGTGCAGGAACCTTCAGGGAAATATACAGCTAGCAGAGTCATGAGGCAGGATACTCAGTCTCTGTCTCACAGCAGATCCTGACAGGAGCCAATATCAGAATCAGCCCCCTCATGCAATTGAGGAATCATTCTGTCTGTGCAGGATAATGCTGGGAGATTCACCTATAAAATTCACTGCAACAGCCTCTAGGCTTGGGTGGCTGACCAGCTGTCTTGTAAAGCACAAGTATTCCCTTGGCTCTTCCCCAGGCTCTTCTGGTCTGGAAAGTTATGCCAATATTGGAGCCCTCATGAGGCTTGTGGCAAATCTGTACTTATAGCACCATCTAGAGCAAAAACACCTACAGTAGCAACAAACTCTGGGGACCAGAACAGTCACCATTAGAATCTTGAGAAGTCTCACTGAATAAGAATGGGCACAATCAAAGCCAGACTGTGAAGACTGAAATAAACTCATAACTCTAAATGTACAGACAATGTCATATATCTACAGACATAAAGAACATTCATGTAAATGTGACCTCATATAGTTATGTTTAAACATGTACTCATTTGTATAAATAACTCAACACTTTATATAGCTAAGATATATCTCATTCAATACAAGTGAAGATTCTCCTTTTCACTGAAAAACTTATAAATCAGCCTTAGCATTGTAAAGTAATTAAGTGATTATAGATTTCCATTCACACAATATTCCATGAAAACAGAATAGGAAATATCTACTAAAAGTCAAAAACTATAAAAAGAGACAAAGTAGGCAGTTATATAATGATAAATGGGTTGACACAGCAAAAGGATTTAAATATATATGTACACACTATCAGAGCACCTAAATATATAAAACAAATATTAATGAACCTGAAGAGAGAGACCACAATACAAAAATAGTAGGGAATATTGACATTCTACTTCTAGCAATTAATAGATAAACCAGACAGAAAAATCAATTAAGAAATATAGAGTTAAACTGAATTATAGACCAAATGGAACAAATGGAAATGTATAAAACATTCCATGTGACATCTATAGAATACACCTTCTTAACAGAACAAGGGAAAATTCTTTAAGATTTGACATACATTAGGTCACAAAACAAGTTAACATATTATAAAAAAATTAAGTTACATTGAATACCTTTTCTAACCACTATGGACTAAAATGAGAAATTAACAGCAGGAAAAACTTTAGAAATTTTATAAATACATGGAAATTTAAAAAGATTCTCCTTAACAACAAATAAGTCAATGAAAAAACTAAGCAGGAAATAAAAAAAATTCTTGAAACCAATTAAAATTGAAACACAACATAATAAAACCTATGGGATAAGGCAATAGGAATTCTAAGAGGAAAGTTTATAGCAATAAATGCCTATATTAATAAACTAGAAAGAGCTAAAATAAATAACCTACTGTTGCATCTCAATGAAATAGCAAAACAAAAATTAGTAGAAAGAAACAATAATAATGATCAAGCAGAAATAAATGTAATAGAGAAAAAAAAGATCAACAAAACTACAAGTTGTTTTTTTGAAAAGGTAAACAAAATCAATAAACTTTTACCTAAACTAAGAAGAGAGAAAACTCAAGTAAAATAAAAAATGAAAAAGGAGACATTGTAGCTAATACCACAGTAATACAAAGAATTATAATAAACTATTATCAATACTAAACACCAACAAATTGGAAGATCTAAAAGAAATAGGCAAATTGTTGGACACAAACAATTTACAGTTGAGTCACAAAATTCTATAAAACATGTAAAAAAGAATTAGTATCAATTCTTCTCAAACTATTTCAAAAAATTAAAGTCATGAGAATTCTTCCAAACTCAATCTAAGAGGCCAGCATTGCCCAGAGAAGGACATAGCATAAAGAGGAAACTAGAGGTCAGTGTGTGTGTTGAACCTAATGGTAAAAATCTTAACAAAATACTAGCAAACCAAATCTAACAGCATGTCGAAAGGATCATTTACCACGAACAAGTAGGATTCATCCCAGGGATGCAAAGATGCTCCAACATATACAATTCAAAAACTGTGATGTATCACATGAACAGACCGAAGGACAAAAATCATGTAATCATCTCAACACAGGATTTGAAAACATTCAACATCTCTTTAGGGTAAAAACTCTCAACAACTTAGTTATAGAAGGTACACCACTTTTATTCAACATAGTGCTGGAATTCTAGTCAAAGCAATTGACTGGAAAAAAAAGGAAATCGGTTTGTTCCTATTTACAGAGGACATAATTTTTTACATAAAAAAATATAAAGATTCCACCAAAATCATGTTAGCACTAACAAAGGAATTCAGTGAAGTTGCAGAATACAAAATCAATATACAAAAATCAATAACTTTTCTATATGCTAGTGGCTAAAAATATGAAAAAAAAAAAAAAAAAAAAGAAGAAATCAATCTTATTTAAAAGAGACACCAACAAAATTAAAATACCAAGGAATAAATAGAATTTTATCTCTTTCAAGGAGACAAAAGATCTCAACAATGAAAACTACAAATAATTATTATTATTATCATTATTATTATTATTTTTTGTAGAGACAGTCTCACTCCATCGCCCTCGGTAGAGTGCCCTGATGTCACACAGCTCACAGCAACCTCCAACTCCTGGGCTTAGGCGATTCTCCTGCCTCAGCCTCCTGAGTAGCTGAGACTAGCAGGTGCCTGCCATAATGCCCAGCTATTTTTTTGTTGCTGTTTGGCGGGGGCCGGGGCCCCACCCACTGAGCCCAGGCACTGTCCCCAAACTACAAATCATTGATGAAAGAAATTGAAGAGGACACAAATAAATTGAAAGGTATCATATGCTCATAGATAAGCAGACTTAATATTATTGAAATGTCCACACTTTTAATTGCCATCTGCAGACTCAATGCTATCCATATCAAAAGGCCTAAGATACTCTTCACGGGAAAAGAAAATAAAATAGTAAAATTTGTATGAAACTAAATGACAACAAATTGTCAAAGAAAAGCATTACCACCATCTAACTTTGAAATATACTTCAAACAGCATGGTACTAGCATAGAAACAGCATGATGGAGAACCTATAAAATAATCCATGCACTGACAGCCAACTGATCTTCAACAAAGGTGACCAAAAAATACATTGAAGAAAGGACAATCCCTTCAATAAATGGTGTTGAGAAAACAGTATATCCACATGTAAAAGGATGAAACTAGATATTTATCTCTCAACGATTAAAGAAATCAATCAAAAAAAGGATAAAGACTTAAATGTAAGACCTTAAACTATAAAACTACTAGGAGAAAATATGTAGAAAACACTGACTTAGTAGCATGATCTAGGTAAATATTTTTGTTTTATAAGACCTGAAAAAGATAGGCAAGAAAGCAAAATTAGACCAATGGAATAACATCAAACTGGAAAACTCTGCACTTATAAAAGAAACTAATTAACAGAGTTAAAACACAAGCTGTATTATATAATAAAATGTTTTCAAACCATAAATCTGAAAAGGATCAATATCAAGAATATGTAAGAACTCAAACTATTCAAAAAAAAAATAACATGATTTTAAAATGGGCAAAAGATATTTCTCAAAAGAGACACACAAATGGCCAACAAGTAGGTATATGAAGTATGTTCAACATCACTAATCATCAGGAAAATTAAAATTAAAACTACAAGGAGATCTCATCTCAATCTAGTTAGAATTGATGTTTTCAAAAAGACAAAAAATAACAAATTTTGGCAAGGGTGTGGAGAAAAATGAACTTTTAAAACACTTGATAGGAAAATAAATTCATACAGCCATTATGCAAAAGCATAGGAGTTCCTCAAAAATTAAAAATTAGAGCCTGGCACAGTAGCTCACACCTGTATTCCTAGCACTTCAGAGGCTGAGGCAGGTGGATTGCCTGAGCTCACGGGTTTGACACCAGCCTGAACCAGAGAGAGACCTGGTCTCAAAAAACAGCCAGGCATTGTGGTGGGTGCCTATAGACCCAGCTACTCGGGACACTGAGGCAAGATAATCACTTGAGCCCAAGAGATTGATGCCACTCTACTCCAGGGTGACAAAGTGACATTCTGTCTCCAAAAAAAAAAAAAAAAAAAAAATTAAAAAAAAAATTTAAAAATAGAACTATCATATGGTACAACAATTTCACTACTAGGTATATATCCAAAAAGTGAAATTAGTATGTGAAAGAGATATGTGCACACCTATGTTTATTGCAACAATATTCATAATAGCCAACATATGGAATCAACCTAAATGTCATAAATGGATGAATGAACAAAATGTGGTATATTTATACAATGAAATACTAGATAGCCATAAAAATAATGAAATCCTGATTTTTTTGCCACAACATGAATGATCCTGGAGGGCATTATATTATGTGAAATAATTCAGACATGGAAAAATAAATACAGCATAATCTCATTCAAATGGAATCTAAAAAGTTTGTTCAACTCATAGAAGTAGAGAATAGAATAGTTGTTATCAGAAGCTGGGAAGTGTAGTAGGGGTAGAGGGATAAGGAGAAGTTGGTCAAGGATGTAAAGTTATAGTGAGGTAATAAGAACAATCTCTAGTGACCCATTGCACAGTAGAACAACTGTACTTAACAATAATATATTTTATGTTTCAAAATATAAAATAGGTCAGAGAGGATTTTAACGTTCCTATTATAAAGAAATGACAAATAGTTGATTGAAGGATATGCTAATTATCCTAATTTGATTATTAAACATTTTTGCATACATGTATTATAATTATTATGTATCAATTTTTAATATTTTACAGAAAAAAAGAAAAAAAAAATCTCTAAACTGCTGAATAAGAAAAATATAGCTATTTATTATAGTAAGGTTATAATACTTACAGCAATTTGGCTAGATTGGCATTAATGCTGCCAATAATTCACCAAATTGTGTAAGTAATTAGTACAAGATCACTTAATCTATGCATGATGGGACTAGATCTGCGACTCCAGCTTCTAAATGTATAACCTTTCTCTATACCACTTCAAAAATGCCTTCTCAATAATTTGCAAGGGTGCTTGTTAGAAGACTGAAATTTAAAGTGGTAATAATTAGCAGAAGGTTAGCCTACAAGCCCTAATAAGATGAAGGTAATTCTCTTTGAAATGATTAAATGAGCATGAAAGAATGGCAACTATTCTAATTCCACATAATAGAAAATCAATGTCTGCTTTTTTTTTTTTTTCTTTTTGGTCTTAAACCGCAGAATCGATATGATAGACGTCAAAATTGAAAAAAAGAGGGGGAGGTCATTAAGGTCAGAGGTTAGAGTCATTGCTATTGGTAATTGTTAATGATCTAAAAAAATCCACGGAGAAAGTGTAATGGAAGGAGCATAGTATAAGGATGCAGAATCAGTCTAGAGTCCTAGATTCCACTTTTATTCTACCACCAAATCTATCGGGCCTGAGTAGTTCACTTTGGGCTCCATTTCCTTATTGTGAAAGTTAAATTCATTGGCTTAGATGGTCTTGAAGCCCATTTAGTAGCTTTAATAGCTTTTGCTAATTTCAAAATATTAAAGAGATACAAATGTTTTGGGTTACATGGATTGCTTTTGTAACGCTTGAGTCACAGGTATGAGTGTAGCCATCACCCAAATAATGTTCATTGTATGTTTTAGGTAGGTTTTTCCCCTTGCCCATGCCCTGATTGATTTTACTTTCCTCTGTGCACATGTGTGTTCATCTTTTAGCTCCAAGTTAACAGTGACTACATGTGGTGTTTGTTTTTCCATTCTTGAGATACTTCACTTAGGGGAATGGTCTTTAGTTTCATTCAGATTGTTGCCAAAGTTATTTATTCATCTTTTGATGGCTGTATAGTACTCCATATTTTACCTATACCACATTCTATCAATCCACTCATGAATTGATGGGCACTTAGGTTGGTCTAACATCTTTGCTATTGTGAACTGTGCTGCAATAAACATTTAAGTGCAGAAAACGGAAACAGAACCATGACCTCTCACTACTTACAAAAAGTAATTTAATATGAATAAAAACTTGAATTTAAGTCATGAAACCATAAGAATTCTTGAGGAAAATGTAGTAATATTGGGCTATGGAAAGAGTTTATGACTAATATCCCAATGGCAATCATGGCAACAAGAGAAATTAATCAGTGGGACCTGATTAGATTAGAAAGCTCGGTACAGCTAAAGGAATAGTCAATAGAGCAAATAGACAACCTACAGAATAGGAGAAAATATTTGCAAACTATACATCCTGTAAAGAGCTAATATTCAGAATTTACAAAAAGCTCAAGACAAAGAAAGCAAGCAACTGTATTAAAACTGGGTAAAAGACATGAATAAAAGATTCTCAAAAGAAGAATGACAAATGGCCAAAAAACATATAAAATTTGTTCAATGTCACTAATCACCAGGGAAATTCAAATTAAAACCACAAGGAAATATCACTTTACCCCAGTTAGAATGACTTTTTATTAAATGTACATTTTAGCTTTAATATTTTTTGAACCCATAGGAGTTAACAATAGAGTACAAAATATTAATACATAAACACAGAAACATCATTTTCTTTAAAAATTTCCAATGACTATCCTTTGCAGTAAAATATTGCTTAATTTCTCTGAGTCATGGTTTTATTGGGTTATTGTGAGGATTTCATTAAGTTTATGTGTATAAAAATAAGCCATAAGTTCAGAAAATGGTAAACATTCAGTAATCCCCAACAAGTAGTTTTGACTTTTGGATTAAGTTAATATTTTACACAAATCGACTAACTCCCTTTGATCTCGTTTTCAAACATTTCACTAGGAGTGTCTGTCTCATTCCCTGCATTACCTTTCATGCTAAAGAAATAGAAAATGCTTATAGTTCTTTTCTTTTTCTGCTTATAATATGCCCTCTCTCAGGAATACTCATTTTTTAAAAGAAAAAAATAATTTTATCAAAATAAAGGACATAGAAAAAAAGATGAGAAAGTGGTATTTCAAAGCCCCAAAGTGATCTTGGGGCTTTGTTTCCAGTTATTAAGAAGTTAATACTGAATTTATTACAATGCTTTTTCTCTTTATTCTAAAGATTTTACCCATGATGTGTCCAGGTGCTGATAGTGTAAATATTTATGTGGCATTAAAGAAATCTCTGTGACAAATGCACGTGCTGTTTTATGATACTATTTACATAAAAATTAGAAACTCTTAGGGTGATAATTTGTTTCCACAAGGCTTACACATTGTCTTCACTTAACTGACACTTTATTTACCAAGTGACATGTCTAGTCCGGAAGTAGCAAGTATGCATAATCAGTCATTTCTCTTCATATACTGTCACTAATCTTGATACTGTACTAAATTACTTCAAAATCTGTCCTTTGCCATTGTAGAGAGCAAGATAAGAGGTTTAATATAGTTATCAGTTAACATTTTGACTAATTTTCTGCCAGTGAATTTAAAACTTGTAGCAAATTTTTTGAACAAAGATTTTTTTTTAAATTTCAGGTTAATGTGAGGGTACAAACAATCAAGTCACAATATTTGAAATTTGACAAGAGTCCCTCTTGTAGTTATGTCCTGCACCCAAAAGGTGTGCCATACACCCCTACATTGTGCCCATTCAGTGGGAGCACCTCAACTCCCCCCCACATTTCCCCCTTCTTGTGCCTCCTCTCCCCAATTTGAATTGAAATGGGTTTTTCTCCTATGTGGGTGTGAATTAGATCATCTACAAGCTTCATATTAGTATTGAGCACACTAGATAGTTGCTTTTCCATTCTTGTGATACTTTACTGAGAAGGATGTGTTTCAAGTCCATCCAGGTTAATACAAAAGATGTGAAGTCACCATCTTTATATGGCTGAATAGTACTCCACAGTGTACGTATACCACAGTTTATTAATCCATTTCTGTGGTGATAGGCATTTAGATTGTTTCCACATTTGGTGGATTATAAACTGAGCTGCAATAAGCAATCTAGTGCAAATGTCCTTACAATAAAATGTTGTTTGTTTTCTTCTGAGTAGATGCCTGCTAGTGGGATGTGGGGTTAAATGGGAGATCTAATTTGAGTTCTTTGATGACTCTGTACTTTTTTTCCTAAAAGTCTGTGTTAGTTTGCAGTCCCACCAACAGTGTAAAGGTTCTTCCTGTTCTCCACATCTGCCAGCATCTGCAACTTTGAAGTTTTGTGATGTAGGATTATTTTACTGGCGTTAGATGATATCAAGGTGGTTTTGACTTGCATTTCTCTGATGATTAGTGATGATGTGCATTTTTTCATATGTTTGTTAGACATCATTTATCTTCCTCAGAGAAGGTTCTGTTCATGTCTCTTGCTCAGTGATAGAGGGGATTGTTTGCTCTTTTTTTGTTGTTGTTGATTATTTGAGTTTTCTGTACATTCTTGTTATCAAGCCTTTTTCATATTCATAACATGCAAATATCTTTTTCCATCCTGAAGGTTGTCTATTTGTTTAATTGTTGGATCCTTACCTGTGCAGAGTCTTTTCAGTTTAATTAAATCCCATTTGTTTATTTTTGTTGTTGTTGCAATTGCCACTGAAGTCTTCTTCGTAAAATCTTTTCCTAAGCTGACATCTTCGAGTTTTACCCACACTTTCTTCTAAGATTTTTTTTTTTATCATTTTCTGCCTTAGATATAAATCCATTTTGAGTCAATTTTTGTAAATGGTGAAAGGTGTGGGTCCAGTTCCACTCTTTTACACGTGGTTATCTAGTTTTCCCAGCACTACTTATTGAATAGGGATTCTTCCCTCCCCCCCCCCTCCCCCCCGTGTATGCTTTTGTTTGGCTCATCAAAGATTAGATGGCTATAAGAGAATGGTTTCATCTCTTGGTTTTCTACTTGGTGCCTGAACAAAGATTTTTTTTTTTTTTTTTTTTTTTTAGAAAAGGAGGATATCAGCCTTTAGATATTTCCGACTTTTTATGTCATAATAATCGATTTGCTTGGTTTTACCTTTCATGGTTCATTTAATTTTGCCTTGGAAGATTTTTTTTTTCCTGTCTTGCTACCACCCTATCCCTTGGAGCAATTATATCAAATAAGGGCATAGGGTGGTAGTTGATGAAAAGTGAAGTGGCTATGGCAATTTCTTAAAATAAGACAACAAGGAAGGTTGATGTATCAACAGACTCTTTTTTCACAGAAGATTTCTATGTAGCGAGTAATACTGATTGATAGAATTTTGCCCACAGTTGGAGTCATTCCTCCCAAACTCTGTCACCATTTTATCAACTAAGTTTGCATAATAGTCTAAATTCACTGTTGTCATTTTATCGATGTTCATAGCTTCCTCACCATAAGTAGACTCCATCTGAAGAAACCACTTTCTTTGCTCTTCTGGAAGAACCCTCATCCGATCAAGCTTTATCATGAAATTGTAGTAATTCAGTCACATATTCAGGATGCACCTATAATTCTATTTCTCTTGCTATTTAAGGTCACCCATCAGGGATGGAATTAACTTCTTCCAAATTCATGTTAATGTTGGTAGCCTCTATTATTAGGTGCATCAGCAATTAAAGTTATTTTTCTTATTGATGAATTAACTCTTTTATCATTATAAAATGATTGTAATGCTAGTCACATTTTCCTGCTTCCTCCATATCTACCTGCTAATTTTTTATTAGATGTCAGGCATTGTGGATTTTAGTTTGTTGGTTAATAGATATTAGATTCTTTAAATATTTGAGAGCTTTATTCTATGATGCAGGTGAATTTCCTAGGATTGGTTTCATCATTTGAGGCTTGCTTTTTTAACTTTATTAAGTTGATCTAGAACAGGGTCATGCTTTTTCATACTATTAAGGTAATGTTTTCCTGAGTCCTTAACCTGACACCTCACAGAAATAAAGAAATGACAGCCTGTGACTCTAGAGACCTTTCTCAAATAATTCCCTCTTAATTAATATAACTGATACTATGGTGGCATATAGACAGGTCTATGTCAAAGAAACTGAGGCCTCCTGCCAACAGCCACGTGAGTAATTTGTACCGCAGCCCCAGGAGGGCTTTCAGATGACTACAGATTCAGCATACATTTGACTGCAACCCCATGAGTAATCATGAGCCAGAACCACCAGCTAACCTTCTCCCAGATTGCTGATGTTCAGAAACTGTGTAATAATTTTTGCAGACTACATAAGTGATTGTGATTATTGAATGTGGACATGTTATAATAATAACTATCTAAACTGGATAGTTTAAGATAGTTTAAGTCAGTGGATAAAAGAATTAAGTGAAATAATTCTCAGAAGAATATTAGTTGAGATGTTGAATGTGCCTTCCTTTTTCTTCCTGCTGCTAATTGTAGATGATGAAGAGAGGTATCGCAAAGGAAGGGTTGATACATGAAGTAGATGGAATTTTGTATTTAAAAATGTTTAAGCTTCTGCAGGTAGTAAAGGATGTTAAAAGTAAGAAATGGCTTCTGAGCAAAGAACAAATTACTGGGACTACCAGGAAAACAAGACCTAAGAAGCAGCAAATATCATGATTAAAAACTATTTTTATCTCAGATAGCTTGAAGGTGGTACTTGCATGTGTAAGCTTCAGTCAGGCAAGAGTCCCTCTGCAGAGATTGGGCTTTGAGGAAGGTTAAGAGTATTGTCCATCAGCATTATCTGCAGAGACCCATGGCAGAGAAGGGATTATCTCAGGGGAATTTCTGGATATATTTCTTTTTTTTTTTTCCAATGGAGTGAACCACAGCAAGATTCCTGCACTTGTGTTCTTGTGCATGCTTTTCCGACGTTATATTTTGGAAGGTCTGTGTGTCTCATGAAATAAAACAGAAGAGACCTTGTGACACTGGGAATTTTAGGGCATATGTTCTCTGTCTCTTTGTCTCTCTGTCTCCCTGTCCCCTAACCTTCTTCCTCCCTCTGTCTCTGAAGGAAGCCACCTGCAAGAATGAGCAATCTTTTAAGTCATACTTGAAGCACATTTCCTCGCCTAAGCCAAACTCCCAAATGATTGCATTTACAGCTAACAGTTTAACTGAAAGCCTGTGAGAGACCTTGAGTTCAAAGCAACCGCTTAAGCTGCTTTAGGATTCCCAATCCTCAGAAATTAACTTAAGCTAATAAATTAAGTTAATAACTTAAACTAATAAGTTTTGGGGGTATTTAATTTGCCAAAATACATATTTATATACTAATATAGCACATATGCAAAATAATGGTGTGTGGTGTAGCTGGTCTGAACATCATCACCCTGTCTTAATAGCTCACCCGACAAAAATTGGAGTGGAAGACAGTAGAATCCATTATGATCACAACAGTAGCATCGACATGGTTTCTGCTATATGATTTCCTCTGAACTATTGCCTATGGGAGGACTGACGGTGAATTCAACTAGTTGAGTGAGATATACAATGACTTATTGTCCACCTGCAATAAGTAAACTTTGCTTTACCATTCCCATGTTGCAACCCATACTTTACCTCCATGGAATTACCAATATTTTCAAAAGAGTCATTTTTTTGCATCTTTGTGTTAATGTTTGTTTTTCACCTTTATTTCATTATCTTCTTGTCCAGCTAATTAATGCCTCTCATCCTTCAAGATAATGTTCATTGCTCTCATTAAAATTAACTCTTTCCTTTACCTATTAATGTGACTTGAATATAACTCTTCTTAATAGATATATTAGTACTAAAATTTTCATATATTCCCAGTGGCTTATAGAGCCAGGATAGTGACATGCACAGAATAGGTATTTTGTTAAATATTACCTAGGTTAAGGAAATAGTGAACAGATGAGAAAGAACTCTGAAGATACTTGACGAATATGAATTATACAATAAAACCTGAATAATTTGCAGTTTCAGGGTAAAGAAACAAGATAGCAGCAATTATTAATATACTCTTTCTGAATTCATCAGTACCTTAAACTTATAAATACCGGATATACCACAATGACAGACCAGATAGCCCACTTTCATATTTATTTGTTTATTTATTTATTTTTACAAAATTGGACTTTTCCTCCTAAAGAGAAAAATTAAAAACCTATGTTTTCCACTCTGGAGATTATGAGCGGGACTAGTTTAGTGTCATAGTCATTAAACTGTTGTATTCGTCTTTATATTTCCAGAGAATATATTGTGTTTCATAACTAGCATGTCTATTAAAAAAAGAGGTTAAAAATAAGCCAAGGAATTGAACTTAGCCACTGAATCCTGGCTTGCAGCTTGCATTATAAAATGACTCTATGACAGGTGAGATACAAGCAGCAAAGCCAAAGGCGAATTTCAGTTGATTTCTGAGCACACACCTACTAATCACCTGAGACATGTCTGAACTTAAGAACAGACATGGATCCCGCCTACAAGGTTTTCATAATTGAATCCAAGAAATAAGAATATGTGGCAAATGACTGTTAGAATAAAAAAGATGACATAAGAGAGGTAAAAAAATACATGGAAAATAAAAAGAGAGCAATTTGGAAGAATCACAAAGGGTTTGATGGAGAAAGAGGCATTCTTGAAAATAGGTTTTAAAGGATAGATACCAACTCATATCTTTAATCCGTCTTTCATTGATTATAAGAATCAGTGCATCACATGTATCACAGAAATATGTAGACATATTTTCTATCCATAAAAATTAAACATAAAATTCATTTTTATATTTCTGAAATGAATTAGCATAGCAGAACGTCACGTTAAGAGCCAGAAAGAACAGAGCCAGCTTCTTTGCTTTACCTTATTTCTAATAATAGGATCTTGAGACAACCTTTGTGTGTCTGAATTTCATTATATGTAAAGTGAAGATAACAATAATTACAAACACAAGATTGTAAGAAGAATTATGTGAGGTGCTCTGAATAATATATAACCTGGCAAACAGGCAACAACAAACGCATCGAAGTTTTCATTGCTACTATGATAGTCATTGTTAACAATAATGGTATTATCCTTTACTCCTTACTGCTATGACTGCAAATAAGAAGGCTGAAATTGGGACAGCCTTCATATGATCATAGGAAAAAGCCAAGATATTGATAGAGAAATTGAGCCCTTGAACCATATCAAAACATATTGCAGATTTGCTTGTTATGCGAAAGCTGAATACCTTGTTTGAACTCATTGATTAACGTATTTTCTTTACTTGCATTCCCAAACACAGCTAACACTGATACACGTACACACACATACATACATACACATATACATACAGTATAACCCTTGTAAGTTGACCACCCCAAGGAACTGTAACAAACTGGTCAACATACAGAGGTAGTCAACACAAGGAACTAGGCCTACTGTATCAATATGTGCATTTGGTGCATGTCTGGTCTGTGAAAACTAGGTCAACTTAAGGAGGTGGTCAATGTAGGGAGATGGTTAACTATGGAGGTTCTATTGTGTGAGTGTGTGCGTGAGTGTGTACGACAAAGATGTAGAAGATACTACAAGTCATGGTGATTTTGGTAGGTGGAAGGAACTCCATATTTGTTCTAGAAGATAATATTACAAAACCTACTGGACTCCAGATTGGGCATAGAGAGGAAGTCGCAGCTTCATAGACTCAAACTGCAAGACAATTCCACCCACTCCCATTATCTTCATGCCAATGACAAAAGTCTGAGGTCAGTTAGTAAATACTTTATAGAGAGGTTGTGAGGATTAAATACAATAGTGTGTGGAAACTTTCTTAATAGTACCTGGCAGTAGAAATCACCCATTATCTGTTTATGCTATTATAGCAACATGTTATCATTCCCTCGTGGATTTTCTTTGAAAATTGCCTGGTTATTTAATGTGTAGTGGACTAACCTTCTCATTTGAAGTATGAATGTCTACTCAATAGGTTCCAAATCTTCTATTTATTTTTTGTCCCTTCCTCTTAGCCATAATGCCTACAACTCAGAGAACATGCTTATTAAAATGAACATTTTCACACTACCTTTACATACAAATCCCTCACTAACCCTTCATATATACAGGCTCACATTTCCATGGTATAAGGGCAAATAACCTGAGAGCCTTTTAAACAATTCTATCATACCAATGTATCCCTGGAAGTCAAAAATGTCTAAAAATTAAATAGACAGTCTCAGCTAAGCTTTTTCTTGACATATACGATTATTTCTTGGGTATACTGAAAAAAAAAAAAAAACTTGAAAATTGTGAGAGTTAATCAAAATAGCTCATTTTAAATTCATTTGAAGTAGGGATAGTAAGAAAGCATTCTAAGTAATGCCTCGATTAGCATGCTTCTTGGACGTCATGTTAACTCTATATGACAGAGTTGAATCCCAATTAATGAATGACTTACAGATAAGTTTCTGCTACAAACTACATTTTCAGGTTTTCAACATTATGAAGAAAA
Source organism: Loris lydekkerianus (assembly GCA_963574355.1). Classification (NCBI taxonomy): domain Eukaryota; kingdom Metazoa; phylum Chordata; class Mammalia; order Primates; family Lorisidae; genus Loris; species Loris lydekkerianus. The sequence goes on along the minus strand of CAUYPK010072236.1, from coordinate 3,911 downwards.
GTTATTATGGTCAAAAGCACTTAGATCAGATAGACCTACCTAATCCCAGCCTGATTTTATTTTCATGGAATTTTGAGAAAAATTGCCTAATATCTCTAAGGCTCACTATACATATACACTATACACTGTGTATAAGATGTTGATGATCATTATATTCACAATGGAATTGTAATAACTTAATAGAATCATGTATTAAAAATACATTTTAAAAGTCTGGCTTATAGTAATTATCAATAAACATTGGCTAGTCATAGCCGGGTGCAGTGGCTAACACCTGTACTCCCAGCACTCTGGGAGGCTGAGGTAGGCAGATTGCCTAAGCTCTGGAGTTGGAGACCGACTTGGAGCTAGAGTAAGACCCTGCCTCTAAAACTAGCCAGGCATTGTGGCAGGTGCCTGTAATCCCAGCTACTCATGAGGATGAGGCAAGAGAATCACTTGAGCCCAGGGGTCTGAGGTTGCTGTGAGCTATGATGCCATGCTCTCTGCCAGGGGTGACAAAGTGAGACTCTGTCTCAAAAAAAAAAAAAAAAAATTGGCCAGTCATATTAGGATTTGTAAATATTATCTACCTATCATTTAGACTCTCCCTATATCTTTTTTATTTGTTTTATTACTTAAAACATGTTTATTTTTATCTTTTCTTATTATGGGCATATAATAGATAGACATATTTGTAGGCTACATGTGCTATTTTGGTACAGGCATATAATGTGAATGAATTAAATCAGGGCAATTGGGGTATCCATCATCTCAGGCATTTGTCGTTTCTTTGTTAGGGATATTCCAATTTCACTCTTTCATTTAAAGTGTACCCTAACTAATTGTTGACTATAGCCATTTGTGCTGTAAAATATCCATTCTATCTAGCTAACTATATTTTTGCACCCATTAACCATTCCTACTTTATCTGCCTCCTCTACATTCTCTGTTTCTGTGAGATCAATTGTTTTTAATATTTAGCTCCCTCGTATTCGTATTTCTGTAGTTGTCTTATTTCACTTATCATAATGTTCTCCAGTACCATCCATGTTGTCACTTTTGGGGGGCTAGAATATATTCTATTGTGTGTATGTAACACAATTTCTTCATCCATTCATGTGTTTACAGACACTAATTTTAATTCTAAATATTGCTATTGTGAATAGCGTTGCAGTAGCATGGGAGTGCAGATACCTTTTTTTTTTTTTTTTTTTTGAGATAAGAGTCTCAAGCTGTTGCCCTGAGTTGAGTGCAGTGGCATCCATAGCTCACAGCAATAGCAACTTCTAATTCTTAGGCTCAAGAGATCCTCTTTTTTCTATTTTTAGTAGAGACAGGGGTCTCGATTTTTTCTCAGGCTGGCCTTGAACTCATGAGCCCAAGCAATCCACCCACCTCTGGCTCCCAGAGTGCAAGGATTACAGGAGTGAGCCACCATGCCTGGCCCAGATATCTTTTTTGATACACTGAATTTCTCTTCTTTAGATATAAAACTAGCAGCAGTGGGATTGCTGGGTCATATGATAGTTTAATTTTCAGGTTTTTGAGGAGCCTCCATAGAAGGCTATTTTCCATAGAAGTTACAGTAATTTATATTTCCATCAACAGTGTATGAGTGTCCTCCATTCTCCACATTCTTAGCTGCATTTGTTATGGCCTATTTTTTTGATAAAAACCATTGTAACTGAGATAAGATGATATCTCATTGTCATTTTGATTTGCATTTCTCTGATGACTACAGATGTTGAGAACTTTTTTATATACCCATTTGCCATTGTATGTCTTCGTTTGAGAAATGTCTGTTCAGATTCTTGGCCTACTTTTTAATTGAATTGATTATTTTCTTATTGAGTTGTCAAAGTTCCTCAGATATTCTAGTTATTAATACCTTGTCAGGTGGGTAATTTGTAAATATTTTCTCCCATTCTAAGCTTTGTATCTTCCATTTATTGACTGTTTCTTTGGTTTTGTAGAATCTTTTTAGCATAACGGGACACTATTTGTACAATTTTGCCATTTTTCTTAGTTGCCTGTGCTTTAGGGGCAGTACTCAAAATGATTCTGCTCAGCCAATATCTTAAAGTATTTCTCCAAAGTTTGCTTTAGTATTTTCATAGTTTCAGGTCTCAGATTTGAGTTGCTAATCCATTTTTCCCAATACATTTTGTTTTAGTTTCAGAATTGTATAGTGGTACCCTTGATCTTAGCCAAGAGGCCAAAAAACAATATCATGAGGGGGGCTACAAATGTTTTGGTTACCGGGATTGTTTGTATTGCTTGAGTCAGGGTTATAAGTGTGTCTATCACCTGGATAGTGTTCCTTGTACCTGTTAGGTATGATTTCACACTTCCCCCCCTTCTCCCTCCCACCTGCTTGCATTTTTTAATTCTTTTTCTTTATTCTCTTCTGACTCCGTATTTTCAAATACCCTGTCTTTAAAGTCACTATTTTTTTTCTGCTTGGTCAATTCTACTGTTGAGAGACTGATGCATGTCGGTTTTTGTCAAGTGAATTCTTAAGCTCTACAATTTGTTTGATTTATTTTATTATTTCACTCTCTTCATTAAATTTTTCAAATAGGCTTCTGAATTCGTTCTCTGTGTTGTTTTAAAGATCATTGACTTCTTCAGGGCAACTATTTTTAATTCTTTGTTTGAAGGTCAGCTCCAAGATTTAACTCCTTTGGTGAGGAGCTAAAATGAACTCCATATTTAGTGAATTTGTGAGGTCGTGTTTTCTGGATGTTCTTCATATTTGTGATGTGCTTCAGTGTCTGAGCACTGAAGAGTTAGGTGTTTATTTTAATCTTTGCAGTCAGAAAATTGTGAGTGTATAAATTTTTGGTTACAAGAAATGCTTTTGTAAAGTTTGAGTCAGAATTGGAAGTATACTTCTTAACCAAATAGTAGTCACTATACCCAGTGAATTTACCCCTTCCATACAGTTTCCTTTTGCCTCATTATTTTCCCTTGAGCTGAGTTTTATTTCCAAGTGCACATGAGTGTTCGTCAATTTAATAGTGAGTATATGTGGTGTTTGTTTTTCCATTATGGGGAAATTTCACCATTCGGTTTGTTACAAAAGATATTATTTCACCATCTTTTATGGCTGAGTACTACTCCATGGTGTACATGAAGCACATTTTCTTAATTTATTTGTGTGTTGATGGGCACTTGGGCTGATTCCACATCTTTGTAATTATGAATTGTGTCGCAATAAATATTTTACTATACATGTCTTCTTAATCAAATGAACATTTTTCATTTGGATAAATATCCAATAGTGGAATTTCTGAAATAAATGGCAAGTCTATTTTTAGTTTTTAGGAGCATCCCCATGTGACCTTCCATATCTGTAATAGTTGGCAATCTCACCTACAGCGGGACTGCATCCACATCAGCTTCTGTTATTTTGAATGGTTTTTTTTTTTTTTTTTTTTTTAATTTTTTGTTTGTTTGTTTTTGGTAAAGCCATTTTCACTGGAGTTAGGTGATGGCTCATTGTGGTTTTGACTTGAATTTCCCTGATTAGAGACATTAAGAATTTTTTCATATGTTCATGGTATACTATTCTATATACTTTTGAAAATTTTTTGTTTGTGTCTTTCCCTACTTTTTTTATAGGATTTTTTCTTTTTTTTTTCTTGCCATTTTGCTCAAGTTCTTTATAGATTCCGGTTATAGAGAAAAGGGTCTAATTTCATTTTTTTTAATATTATAATTTTATTTTATTTTTTTTTATTATAGATAAAAATATGCACCATAGATGTGGCCCAACCCATTACCCTCCCTCCACTCAAACCTCCCCCCTCACTTCCCCTTCCTTGGTCCTTTCCCCATAGTCTTGTGGTATAGTTGGGTTATAGCCTTCATGTGAAAGCTATAGTTTAGCTTCATAGTAGGGCTGAGTACATTGGATACTTTTTCTT
>CAUYPK010072233.1:0-22001 GCA_963574355.1 Loris lydekkerianus | reverse complement strand
TTGTGGTTGGGTGCATAAATATTAATAATTGAGATCTCATCATATTGAGTATTACCTTTAGCAAATATGAAGTGTCCATCCTTATCCTTAATTATTTTGGTCGGTTTAAAGCCTATTGCGTCTGCGAACAGGATTGCAATGCCTGCTTTTTTCTGCTTTCCATTTGCCTGGAATATAGATGACCATCCCTTCACCTGATTGGTTGATCTGTTGTATAATTCTTTTTTTTTCATTTTCATTTAGTTCTGCTCTAATTTTAATTATTTCTTTTCTTCTGCTGTGTTTAGGGTTGGAAAGTTCTTCCTTTTCCAATTGTTTGAAATGTCCCATTAAGTTATTGACTTCCTCTCTTTCCATTCTCTTCAGTAAGGTTTGCAATGCTATAAATTTTCCTTTTAGGACTACCTTTGTGGAATCCCAGAGGTTATGATAGTTTGTTTCTTCATTATTGTTTTGTTCCAAAAATTTGTTCATTTCTTTTATAATCTTGTTTATGACCCAGCTATCATTCAGCATAAGGTTATTTAGTTTCCATGTTTTTGTATGCATGTGGAGATTCCTGTTGTTACTGAGTTCAACTTTTATTCCATGATGATCTGAGAAAATACAAGGAATGATTTCTATTCTTTTAAATTTGCTGAGTTTAGACTTGTGACCTAAGATGTGATCAATTTTGGAGGATGATCCATGGGCTGATGAGAAGAATGTGTATTAAGTTTTATTAGGATGAAATGTTCTGTAGATGTCTATTAGATGTAAATGTTGAATGGTTAAGTTTAGTTCTAAAATTTGTTTAGCTTATTTTTTGAGGATCTATCCAACAAATTATGGTGCTCGGGGAAATCAAGTTGCTCATGTCAGTTAGAGTTTCTCTGATAAATTGAGGCGCATTCTGGTTGGGTGCATAAATGTTGATAATTGAAATCTCATCATGTCGAGTGTTGCCCTTAACAAATAAGAAGTGACCATCATTTTTTCTTACTTTAATTGGTTTAAAGCCTATTGTATCTGTGAATAAAATTGCAACACCTGCTTTTTTCTCATTTCCATTGGCCTGAATTATAGATGACCATCCCTTCACCCTAAGTCTATATTTATTTTAAGGTATGGTGAGATTCTTGAATGCAGCAGATTCTGTCCTGAGTTTTTGTATCCAGTCAGCCAACCTATGTCTCTTTAGAGGGCAGTTTAAGCCATTCATGTTAATTGAGAGTAATGATAAGGCAGATAGAGTTTAGGGTATTGAATTTTTTGAAAGTCCAGTGGACATTTTTAATCCTTTTGCCACTACGGAAGTTGGAATTTGACCAAACATTTCTGAGTGAGTTTACTTTGGTGGTGGAGGATTGTGTTGTTCATTATGGAGGATAGGTCTGAGAATATCCTAAAGAGCTCGTTTAGTTATGGCAAATTTCTTCAACATGTGAATGTCATTGAAGTATTTAATTTCTCCATCATAGATGAAACTCAGTTTAGCTGGATACTGGATCCTGGGTTGAAAGTTATTTTGTTTAAGGAGATTAAAGGTCAATGACAACCCTCTTCTTGAAAGATTTCAGCAGAGAGCTCTGCAGTCATTCTAATGTTTTTACCCTTGTAAGTTACAATTTTCTTAAGTCTGACTACTTTCAGAATTTTCTCCTTCATATTAACTTTAGCGAAGTTAATTATAATGTGTCTATGAGAATTTTTATTTGGGTTGAGTCGTGCTGGTGTTCTAAAACTGTGTACTATCTGAATTTCAGATTCTCTTGTCATGTCTGGAAAGTTCTCTTTAATTATTTCACGAAGCAAAGCATCTGTATTATTCACAGCAACCTCATCACTTTCAGGTATTCCTATAAGGCGAATATTAGATCTCTTTGAAGTATTCCAGAGCTCTCTGAGAGAATGATCTGTTTTTGTTCTCCACTTTTGTTCCTCTCTGAGTGTTTGGGAGCATTCAAAAGCTTTGTCTTCAATTTCAGAGATCCTTTCTTCTGCTTGCTCCATTCTATTACTGAGGGATTCTACTGTATTTTTTAGATCTTTGAGGGGTGCAGAATCTTGCTTCAATATGTCAAAATCTTTGGTCATTTTGTCTTTAAATTAGTTGAATTCTTGAGACATCTTTTGAATTTCTGCTTTGAATGCTAATCACATCATTTTCTCCATTCTGTTGATCTTATTTGCTATGCAAACTCTGAACTCGATTTGTGACATCTCAGCCATTTGTTTGTGAATGGGATCTTGTGATGTGTCTACTTTATTATTTCTTGGGGCAGTTGATCTACTCTGATTATTCATGTTGCCAGAGTTTTTCTGCTGATTCCATCTCATGATTGTTTTTCACTATAGGCTAGGTGGTCAGGTAAGGTGAAATTGGATTGGGGTTTCCTGGAGCTGTGGTTAACCAGCCTTTGTTAAGGATCTGGGACTAATGACTGCAGCTTTTTCCCCTTTAGCTTTGCAAAGGACCTGTACAGTATTACAGTCTGAGGCTGAGGAAACCTGTTTGGTATGGTGGGGTTTGGTGGCTCTGTCTTGTATTTAGCTGATTCTTGTCCCATCCTGGTGGATCAGTGACTCTGGTGAAGTCTTAGTTGAAGATTGCTTTCCTGGAGTCTCAGCTTGCCTTAGCAGAGGTGGCTTGCAATTATCTCACTTCTCTTGGCTCGGCTCCCAATCTTCAGCTTAATTGGGTACTTTCTGGATGTTATTCTTCCCTCTGGACAGGAGCTTCTGTTGGAGGCTGCTTCTAGTCAGCCATCTTGCCCCCTCCTCCCCCATGTTGTTTTTTGACTTAAAGAAATTAAGTCTATTAATCCTTTCTTTAAAGGATTTCCCATTGGCTTTATATTTCAAAAGACCTTTAGCACCCTGAGGTTTTTTTTTATTGTTTTGGGTTTTTTGGTAACTCTTTTCCCTGGTGGGATTTATTTTGGACTATGGTATGACATTTCGGGAACCAGCTTTATTTATTTTGGAATAGTAATGGCTTGGTTAACCTTCAACAGGCCTTTCTTTCCTTTACTTTGTTATTATGTCAATCAGGAATAATCTGACTACTTCTTGAAACCATAGGTAACAGCAAAAGTGGTACTTTCATTGATATTTCCTACTTGGGCATAGAAACTGATAGACTGGAAAAGAAAATAATTGTTTTAAGGGGAAGAAATAAGTACATATAATTGTAAAAATTCAATGAGACATGTCAGGAAAACATCTAAATGTGTAATTCCAGAAAAACTTTTTAAATATAGAGGCAGGTAGATTGCCTGAGCTCACAGGTTTGAGACCAGCCTGAGTCAGAGTGAGACCCTGTCTCTAAAAATAGCCTGGTGTTGTGGGGTGGGGGTGGGGCTCCTGTAGTCCCAGCTACTTGGGAGGCTGAGGCAAGAGACTCACTTGAGCCCAAGAGTTTGAGGTTGCTGTGAACTATGAGGCTATGGCACTCTACCAAGAGTAACAAAGTGAGTAATATGTCTCAAACAAAAAAAAACTTTAAAAATATAACCTTAAACTTCATATCACCTTTTCATAGCCATGTTAAAAGATAAACTAAGGTGGCTGAGTGTGGTAGCTCATGCCGGTAATCTTAGCCCTCTGGGAGGCTGAGGTGGATGGATTGCCAGAGCTCAGGAGTTGGAGAGCAGTCTGAGGAAGAGTGAGACCCTGTCTCTAAAAACAGCTGGGTGTTGTGGTGGACATCTTAGTCCCAGCTACTTGGGAGGCTGAGGCAAGAGGATCACTTGAGCCCAAGAGTTTGAGGTTGCTGTAAGTTATGACACCATGGCACTCTACTCAGGGCAACAGAGTGAGACTCTGTCTCAAAATAAATAAATAAATGAATAAATAATAAACTAAGGCACATTGAAAATTTGAAGAGTTTATCTGAGTAAAAAGTGATTCTTGAATCAGGCAGTGCCGAACTACAAACAACTGGAAGTGGTTGAAGGGAATGCTATTATAGGGTGAATGTGGAGGCAAAGCAATTGTTTGGTTAAAGTTTGAGCAATTACCTTATTGGACTATCTTAGTAGAATATTCAAGACACGTAACTGAAAAGTATAAATGGTGGCACCCAGAAGCCACAGAGGAGATATTCAGGCCAGGTTTATTTCTTGCCTGGGCAGCGCAAAGATGGTATCTTCAGCCATGGGCAGTTAGAGACCACTTTTATATGGGGCTGTTGGGGATGGGCATGGTTCACAGGTTTTCTGTCAAGTTAGGGTCTTTTGTGGGAACTTCTGTGGGGTGTGGCTAACCAGGTCCTCTGTATCTTTGTTTTAGGAGAAGATGGAAAAGGGTTTGTGTGTGGCTGCATATGTTAGGCCCCCAGCAATAACTAATGCCCAGTTGTCTACCTGTGATTGGCTGAGCTTAAGTTTCATTTTCTTTTAAATTAGCCACTTACAGGATATGAATACAAGTTAAGTTTTGGTTTGCTTATGTAAGAATGCAAGGTGTTAGGGCTGTCACAAACTATGGAATATTGGTGTCTCCATTAGGATTTATAGAATTTATTAATAATTAATAATTGCTCTCTCATTACTCTGAGAAACATAGTAATGAAAAGAGCTGTCATTTAGTGGGCACTTATCTCATGCAAGGCATTGTCCCAGGCACTTCAGATGTGGTATTTTATTTAACCCTCGCAATACTTTTGAAGGGAGGTACTATTATTATCTCCCCTTTACAAATGAGGAATCACAGGTTTAACAAAATAGAAGAAAACTTTACAATGGTAAAAAAAGGACTCTTCAACTTTTTCTCAGCAAAATTTAGTCAATGCAGTGGTAAACATAAGAATAGGAGGAAAGGTCCTAATTGGATATGTCTTTTTTTTTTTTTTTTGAGACAGAGTCTTACTATGTCACCCTTGGTAGAGTGCTGTGGGTAGGGATCATCCCCCTGCAGTGCAACCTCAAAATCTTGGGCTTAAGCAATTCTCTTGCTTCAGCCTCCCAAGTAGCTGGTACTACAGGTGCCTGCCACAATGCCCAGCTATTTTTTTTGTTGCAGTTGTCATTGTTGTTTAGCTAGCCCAGGCAGGGCTCCAACCCACCAGCCTCAGTGCATGTGGCTGGCGCTGTAACTATTGTGGCACGGGTGCCAAGCTGGATATGTCTTATTGTTTGTCCAACTTCCCTTCTTCAGGGACATTCTTGGATACTTAAACTAGTTTAAGTCCTGATTAGTTATATAAGATATAATTTATATCTTCTAAAGCACATTTACCCAACATAGTTGATGCTTGGAACATAACCCTTTGAAGGATTATGGTCTAAATCATCACCATTGGACAGATGAGAAAGCAGAAGTGCTACGTGGTTAAATGACAGGTCTGGGGCTTAAAACCATGTTTTCTAACTTTGCCATCCCTTGATCTTCCACAGTGCAGGCTTAACAGATTTCCTTCTAAGAATTTATTTGATCCAAACCTCAAAGTATTGTAACTTAATGTTGTTGTTGTTACTGATACTGTCTGATCATCTCTGACCTTTACAGCAACTATTTTAACATGTTATAGTCTAAATTGTCATTTCTGTAATGATCATCTTTGTCACCTGCTACTGCACACATATTAAATATGAAATATTATAGATATTCTTTCATCTAGTTCATCTTTTAGTGCGTGAGTTATATAGTTTGGACTTTTCTGATTTAACGTGTCTCTAGAGAAGACATAAGATTCCTGGGATAATAGGGAGACAAAGAGCAGGGGTTCTGGGTGCTGTGACTGGAGTAGAGATCCTGGCATTTGTTCTGCCTTCTAGTAAGTGGTGGGTGAGGAAAATGGCCAGTGCCATAGCACTGGAGGGGGCACGATCCCTAGAAAGCTAAAATTCCTGGACAGATTTCCCACATATCCTAAGTGCTCATGTAGCACATTCCCCTGACCTAGAAGAACTAAAAAGTCAGGATTAAGTTTTGGTGCTTGTTTGCTTATGTCTTCCCCAGACTTGGAAACCACTGCGGGTCTGTGTTTAAGTTGTGGTACGAACTACAAGTCTTTTCAGACCAGGAAACAGTGGTAGGACAATGAATTAGTCTCAGTGCTCTCTATACATCCTCTATAGGATGGGAAGCAACAGCAGACTAGTGAGTAAATTCCAACATTAGGTAGGTGAAGGTCCAACACCACTGAAGAACTCCTACAAAAACTGTAAGAAGTGCCCATCTCCTCAGATGTACAAGCACCAAGGTAAGGACATAAGGAATATGAAAACAAGGAATATGTAAACAATGACACCACCAAAAGAAACCAACATAGCTCCATTGATGGCCCCAGAAAAATTAAAGATCTATGAAATGTCTGACAAAGAATTCAGAATAATCTCCTCAAGAGAGTTCAGGGAATTACAAGAAAATACAATTATAATATTAAATGAAATTTGAAAAACAATCCAGGAACCAAATGATAAATTGAGTGAAGAAACAGAATTTTTAAAAAACCAATTAGAAATCCTAGAAATAAGGAATAACTGAGCTGAAAAACTCATTAGAAAGCCTCAATAGAAAACATAACCAAATGGAGGCAAGAACCAGCAAGCTTTAAGACAAAACATATTAAACTACTCAATCAGAGGAGCAAAAAGAAAAAAAGAAATGAAAAAGAATGAGGAAAGCCTACGGAAATTATGAGACACTATCAAGTGAATGAACTTGTGCATAAATAAGAATTCCCAAAGGAGACAGGATAGGCAAAAGGCCTTAAAAACATATTTTTTAAAATAATGGCTGAAAACTTCCTAAATGTGGAGAACGATGATGGTATCTAGGAACAAGAAGCTCAGATACCACTAAATTGAACCAAAGAAGATACCAGATACCAAACTGAACCAAAGAAGAATTCCCCAAGGCACACCATAATTAAATTATGAAAAATCAAAGACAAAAGATCCAGGCATGGCAGTGTATGCCAATAGTCCCAGGTCCTTGGAAGGCTGAGGCAGGAAGAGCCCTTGAATCTAAGAGTTCAAATTCAGTCTGGGTACCATAGCAAGACCTCACCTCTAAAGTTAAAAAAATAAATAAATAAAGACAAAGAATACTGAAAGCAGAAAAGTATATATTACATCAATAGAGCCTAGCACAATTTTTAGTGGATTTCTCTGCAGAAATATTACAGGACAGTAGAGAGAAGGATGATATATTCAAAGTGATGGAGGAAAAATACTGCCAGTCAAGAGTACTGTGCCCCCGAAAAGCTATCCTTTACACATGAAGAAAAAATAAAAACTTTGACCCACTTATCCCTATTCTCCCTTCTTTCTCCCTTCCCCAGCCTCTGATAACCATTATTCTATACTCTTCTATGAGATCAGCGTTTTAGATTCCACATATGAATGAGATCATGCAGTATTTGTTTTCTGTGCTGAATTTTCATTTAACATTATATCCTCCAAGTTTATTCATGTTGCTGTAAATGATAGGATTCCACTTTTTATTTAATAGTTGAGTAGTAGTATACTGTATATATATGCCACATTTTCTTTATCCAGTGTTGATGTACTGACTCCATATTTTGTCACTGTGAATAGAAGTAGTACTAAGTAGTACTAGTAGTGCTGCTATCTGAAGCAACATTAGAGTGTGGATATTGCCTTTCAACACACTGATTTCAATTCCTTTGGATATATAACCAGTAATGGAACTATTGGATCATGTGGTAGTTCTGCTGTAATTATTTTAGGAATCTCCGTGTTGCCCTTTATATCCTTCTCTTGCCTGATAGTATTAGCTAGATCTTTTAGCACTATGTTGAATGATAGTAATGATAGAAGACAGCCTTGTCTGGTTCCAGTTCTAAATGGAAAAGCTCCATCTGGTAATTTAAATAAAATATTACAACTTATATGCCTATATATGTGATCTCGATGTTACATCTTTAGATCCCAAAATAAAGTTTGTTCTGCAAAGTTGTATGATTATATCATAGCATCTTAAAATCTGTAAATACCTTAAAGATCATATAGTCCAAACTACTTGCTTTCTTGCATTATTTATTAATAAACAACGTTGAAAGGAAACATTAAATTGTTAGTAACAGTTATACAGTGAAGTTAAGTTTCTTTCCTAGCCCAGAGGCTATGATAGTTTCTTGGATATTTCTAGAATTTTTCCACACATGAGCACACATTTAACCTATTTGATGACATCCATGCAAACAAGCTATAAACTTGTTATGGATTCCAATAAATCTTAGAGGTAATTTTCTATTAATATCTAAAGTTTTACCTTATTTTGTTTTTAAAATGAAATATCTTAGGCAATGGTAAATAAAATACAATAAACACTCTCCAAGTTACCACCTCGGACAAATGTTGAACAAATCAACAATATTGAACAAATGTTAATATTTATTATATTTAGTTTTTAACTTTTGCCTTTTAAGAAATAAATTTAGAGGACCTTTGGCATCACTCTCTAATCTCACTGGCTGTCTTCTGTTTTCTTTGTTCCCATTCTTCTGAATGTCTACACTGCTGTTTACTCTTACTCTGTTTTTAAAAAACTGTTATTAAATATGATGGTCCCTAAGCAACCTACGGCATTCCTTCACATGTTAACTTCCATTTTAACCAGTCTGTTGAGCAAAGTCAGTGGAACTATAAGCTTCAGTCCACATCATTCTTCTTTGCTCACTTATTTCACTGTGCTCTGTTAAATCTGTCTTATACCATGGTCCCCCCACCTGTGGTTTTGCTTTCTGCACTTCAGTTATCTGCAATCAGTCAATCACGGTCCAAACATATGAGAAAGAAAATTCCAGAAATTAGCAATTCATAAGTTTTAAATTTTGTGCTGTTCTCTCTCGCACTGTCCCACTTCCTCCTGTCCAGGATGTGACTCATCCCTTTGTCCAGTGAAGCTGCATTAAACATGCTCCCCATCTGGCAGTCACTTAGTGGCTGTCTCGGCCATCAGATCAACTGGTGCTACGGCAATGCTCATGTTTAAGTAACCAGCATTTTACTTAAGAATGATCCCAAAGTGCAAGGATAATGAAGCTGGCAATTCAGATATGACAAAAAGAAACTGTAAAGTGCTTTTTTTGAGTGAAAAGGTAAAAGTTCTTGACTTCATAAGGGAAAAAATCCTATGTTGAGGTTCCTAAGGTTTACAGGGAGGAAGAACCTTTTAGCCAAGAAATTGTGCAAAAGGAAAATGAAATCTAGGTTAGTTTTGATGTTGGTACATCAAACTGCAAAAGTTACGGCCAGTGTGTGGCGAGTGCTTAGTGAAGATGGAAAAGGCATTAAATTTGTGTATGTATGCATAGGAAAAACCTAGTATGCACATTTAAGGGTTCAACACCATCTGCAGTTTCAGCCATCAACTGGAGTCTCGGAACCTGCCTCCGGAGGACACAGAACGACTTCTGTACTTTACCACATCCTGGACACATGTCAGAACTTTCCAGTTATTTCAGATTGTTAAAAATTCAACTTAAAATTCAAATTTCTTCTTTAAATTTTTTTTTTTTTTTTTGCAGTTTTTTACCGGGGCTTGGTTTGAACCTGCCACCTCCAGCATATAGGGCCGGCGCCCAACCCCTTTGAGCCACAGACTATTTTTATGGTACTTTTTAAATTAAGTATAACTTACATATGGTAAGATCCATAAATATTAAGACTACAGCTCAATTCACTTTCTCTTATGTATCCACCCATGGGATCACCACTTAGAGCAAGACATAGAACATTCTGATCACTCTCAGAAAGTTCCCTTGTGTCCCTTTCAAGACAGAGTCTATTGGCAACTTCCCCCAAATGTAAACACTGTTCTGACTTCTATCATCATAGATTAGTTCTGTCTGTCCTTGTATTTCATATAAATGGAATCATATAGTGTGTGTTCCTTTGCATCTGGCTTCTTTCATTCACCAACATATTTTTTTGAAATTGATCCACGTCTGCATCTATGATCGTAGCCCATTCTTTTATTGTTGAGTGGGATTCTATTGTGTGAATATTCACAATGTGTCCTTTCTCCTGTAAACGGGTTTGTGTTACTTCTAATTTTGGGATATTATGAATAAGGCTGCCACAAACATCTTGTACAAGTCTTTTTGTGGACATCTGCACCCACTTTTCTTGAGTAGATTCTTATAAGAGAAACTGCTGAGTCATCGGACAGTATATTACAAACTTTTGTTACAAGCTGCCAAATTTTGTAAAGTAGTCCCATTTTACTCTGTCATCCAGTGCTATAGGAGGATTTCAGATACCACATTGGTGTCAACACTTGATAGAATCAATATTTTTTTGTTTGTTTTTTTGATAATATAAAATTATAAGTTTATTTTATATTAGAGAGGGAAACAAGTAGGGGGAAGAGATGAGAAAGAGAGAGAAGAGCGCAGAGGGCGGGGAGTGAGAGGAGGGAGATGGATGGTAGGAGAAAGAGAGCGAGAGAAGGGTGGGGCATCTGGAGAAAAGAAAGGAGGAAATGGAAGAATCAGTCTTTTTTATTTTATTGATTCAGGTGGGTGAATAGTAGTATTCATTGTAGCCATTTCCTATACTTTTAAATGAAAAAACTAGAATGGGTAATAGTGATGGCTGTTTATACATACACAGAATACCTCTGATGCATAAGAATCTGAACACACTGGTTTTTCTTTGGTGAAGATTGCTGAGTACCTCTTTGGGTGATAAACTTTTTATGGGAGATAAACTTTTTATCCTGTGATCTTCAGTTACTTAGACATATTGAACCAGATAAATGTATTACCTACTGAAAAAAGTAAAAAATTTCTTAGAAATAACTGAATTATTCACTGGGTCACGAACCTCTACCCTGCTTTCAGCTCAGATAGGGCTTATGAGTTGGGGGTTTAGAGTGGGGAGATGGCACCTTCTTAGTCTGTTCAAGCTGCTATAATAAAATACCATAAACTGGGTGGTTTATAAACACACTTATTTCTCACAGTCCTGGAGGCTGGCAAGTCCAAGATCAAGGCACCAATAGATTCTATTTCTGGTTCTTAGAATGCACCTTCTGTGTCCTCACCTGGTAGAGGTCTCCTTTATAAGATACCTCCTCGATCATGAGGGTTTCACCCTCATGACCTTATCACCTCCCAAACACACCACCTCCTCCTGGGGGTTAAGTTTCAACATATGAATGGGGGAGGTCACTCAGTGTGGGACAGCACTTTCTGTTCCTTCACTTGAGCCCCTATCCTCACAGCCCTTGTGCACCTTAGGTGTGGCCAGGTCAGGTTTAGGAACCTCCACCTCCTTTTCCTTCCTGGATTAAGCAATTCCTGTAGGTTTAAGTAGGTGGGAGAGAAAAGGGAAGGGACAGAATTACGTGTCTGATTGTGGTTTCTCTGCTATATCTGACCCTTACTGCACCCTCTGTGGCAGGTCCCAAGGCAGGTCTCCTGGCTCACACTGAGGAGGTTTTGGTGGGGAACGGAAGGGGAGGAACCTGTGGAACCTCCTTTAGTTCCATTCTTTGATGTGGAACATCTAGCCCCAGCCTGAGTTCTTCACACACTCAACTCGGATCCCTGAGGTGGGGATAGGGAACGCCCTGTAGCCTCTCATTTGGGGTCCTCTGTGTGGGCTCCAGTAAGTTGGCTCAGGCCCAGCTTCCTTACACTTCATCTGTGTTGTAGCCTGTATTTAAGGCTAAGTAATATTCTGTTGTGTGTATGCAACCAAATATATATATACTCATTTTTCCATCAATGGATACTTGGATTGCTTCTACTGGCTAATTGTGAATAATGCTGCTGTGAACTTGAGTGTACAAATATTTCTTTGAGGTCCTGCTTTTAATTCTGTTGACATTTAAGAGACAGAGAAAAAACGTTTCCCCCTACCCTTTACTTATAGTTACTTAATACAACATTTCTGACACTAGATTTTTGGGAAGTTTTTTTTCCCCTTTTTTATAACCATGCACCAGCCAAGCGCTGCTTTGGTGATACCAGCTAGATGTCTCTTTCTTAATACAATTCTGATATAATCTACCTGAAAATAGTGTCAATTCCCAGATTAAGGGCTCACTCCTGCAAGATAGCCCCCCATTTCAGACATCAATCATAAGTAGCAGGTTGTCACCTATACTTCTGACTAACCAGAGATATTGCAGAGGTATGGATGAATGACCAGGAGGAAGAGATGTGTAGGGTGAGGTATGGAGGAAGGGGCTTGAGCTCCTGTGCCCTTACCCGGTGCTCCCCTTCCAAAAACCCCGATGTGTTCAGCTGTGTGGGAGTTCCCCAAACTCAGTACTTTTGGATTTTTGTGGAAGCTTCATTATGTAGGCATGATTGATTCAATCATTTCCTGTTTGCAATCAACTTAACCTTGAGCCCCTCTCCCATCCTCAGAGGTATAGGGGTGGGCCTGAAAGTCCCAACTCTGTAATCATGCCTTGGTTTTTCCACTGACCAGCCACATCCTGAAGGCATCTAGGGGTTCTCAGCCATTTCTAGTCTCATTAGCATCTTGAAAGCATCCTTAACCACTCCAGATAATCCTCCAGGTTTTAGGAGCTGTATGTCAGGAAACAGGACAAAGCCTGAGTATTTCTTCATATCACAGGTATATACCCAGAAGTGAGATCAGTGGATCCTAAGGTAATTCTATTTTTAATTTTTTGAGCAATTGCCATAGAGTTTCCACAGTACTACACCATTGTACATTCTCACCAATAGACCACAGGGCTCTAATTAATTCATATACTTGCCAACACTTGTTATTCTCTGTTTTTATAACAGTAACATTTATTTATTTTTGTTGTTGCTGTGATTGCTTTGGGGGGTCTTCTTGAATTCGTTGCCTAGGCCAATTTCTATTAGAGTTTTTTCAACATATTCTTTAGGATTCTTTTTTTTTTTTTTTTTTTTTGAGACAGAGCCTCAAGCTGTCATCCTGGGTAGAGTGCCGTGGCATCACAGATCACAGTAACCTCCAACTCCTGGGCTCAAGCGATTCTCCGGCCTGGGCCTCCCAAGTAGCTGCGACTACAGGCACCTGTCACAATATCCAACTATTTTTTGGTTGCAACTGTTGTTGTTTGGTGGGCCCGGGCTGTATTTGAACCTCCAGCTCAGGTGTATGCGGCTGGCGCCTTAGCTGCTTTAGCCACAGGTGTGCCAAGCCATTTTCTTTAGGATTCTTATAGTTTCCTGCCTTAGGTTTACCATATATACTCGAGTATCAGCCGAGTTTTTTGGCACAAAATTTGTGCCGAAAAACCCGAACTCGGCACAAATTTTGTGCCGAAAAAACTCGGCTTATACTCGAGTATATAGGTAGGTCTTTTATCCATTGTGAGTTAATTTTTGTGAGTGGTGAGAAGTGTGGATCCTGTTTCGGTCTTTTATAAGTGGTCATCCAGTTTTCCTAGCACCTTTTATTGAACAGGGATTCTTTTCCCCAATGTATGTTTTTATCTGTTCTGTCAAAAATCAGATGGGAATATGAGGACAGTTTTGTTTCTGGTTCTCCTTTCTGATCCATGGGCCTATGTCTCTCTTTTTGTGCCAGTACCATGCTGTTTGGTTACTATTGCCTTGTAGAATAGCTTGAAGTCTGGTAAAGTGATGTCTCCTGCTTTGTTCTTATTACATAATGTTGTATGGGCAATTCAGAGTCTTTTCTGTTTCCACATAAAGCATAGAACTATTTTTTCTAGGTGTGCAAAAACATGGCGTTGGTTTTTAACGGGGGGGGGGGGAGTTGTGTTCAATCTGTAAATCGCTTTGGGTGGTACAGTCATTTTAACAATGTTGATTCTACTGATCCATAAGCATGATATATTTTGTGGCAACTATTTCCTATTTGGGGCTCAGGCAATTTCAAGCTTGATTTCTGTAACTTACAATAAGAACATATCCCTACTCACAATATTTTCCTGGTTTATTTGCCAATCTATAATTTCTCCTCATCTTGATTCCTTCAATTCTTTATTCTTTTCCTTTTCATTACATATAATTTTGCAAAATTCCTTGGAAGCAAAGAATAAATCTGCACATAATATCAAATAGCTTGAAATATAGTACTTTTTTACCTCTGCCACAGTTTCCATAATGGTAGTTTGTGACATGCAAAAAAGGTAACTCAGTATCTTCAGTCTGTTTCAAAAATTGAAGGAGGCTATGAAACATTTTAAAAAGATTTAAATAGCTGGGTGTTGTGGCCGGTGCCTGTAGTCCCAGCTACTTAGGAGACTGGGGCAAGAAAATTGCTTAAGCCCAAGAATTTGAGGTTGCTGTGAGCTGTGATGCCATAGCACTCTACTGACATAGTGAGACTGTCTCAAAAAAAAAAAAAAAAAAAAAAGATTTACCTATAAAATGGTTAAAATAATTTCCAATGGGATAAATGCTAAGCCTCAGGTATGTGGAAAATCTACTTATGTGGAAAAGAACATGCATCTAGTATGGCCAGAGAAATATGATTATACTGAATAGTGTGTTAAACAATGAATACAACCAGGAGTGGTGCCTGTGGCTCAAAGGGGTAAGGCGCTAGCCCCATATGCTGGAGGTGGCGGGTTCAAACCCAGCCCCGGCCAAAAACAGCAAAACAACAGCAACAATAACAACAACAACAATGAATACAACCAAAAAGACAACCAAGACTGGCTTGGCAGCTGTTATTTTAGTGTTGGTATATTTTATAATTAACAACTTTGTTAAGGCTTAATTGCTATACATATTTAAAATGTTCAATTTGAAAAATTTTGACACTTTCATAAACCTTAGAACCATCACTCCCATCAAGATATTAAACACACCTGTTATCCCTAAAACTTTTGTCCCACTACTTTGTAATTCCTGAGAATGGCTGAGAACCCAGCACTCCAATACTAACTAACTACTGGTCTGCTTTCTGTCCCAATAGATTAATTTCCATTTTCTAGAGCTTTCTAAAATAGAATAATACAAGATACACATTTTTGTTGTTGGACTTTTTTCACTCAGTGTAATTATTTTGAAATTTGTTCATGTTGCACATATCAATACCTCATTGCTTTTTATTGAAGAGTAATGTTGCATTGTAGGGCTATGCCGTTGTTTATCTATTAATGAATATTTGAATGTTTCTACTTTGGGCTACACAAAGCTTTATATTAACATTCATGTACAATTGTTTGTATGGATGTCGGCTTTCTTTCCTGGGTAAACACCTAGGAGTCTATTTAACTAGTCATTTTAGTAGTTTTGTAGTTGTCTTATTTATTTATTTACTTTTTTAAGACAGAGTCTTAGTCTGTCACCCTCGGTAGAATGCTGTGGCATCATAGCTCACAGCAAACTCAAACTCTCAGGCTGGAGCAATCCTCTTGCCTCAGCTTCCCACGTAGCTGGAGCTACAGGCATGAGCCACAACACCCAGCTAGTTTTTTTTTTTTTTTTTTTTTTTTAATCTGAATGGATCTTTATGAATTAATTTGAAAATAATAGCTAAAATCTTTTTCACTAAAAAGATAGATTCACCAGTGATTTCTTACCAATTTTTATGGAATAAATAATACCAGTTTTACATGTATACTTTCAGAATATATTATATAATATGTATAATATATATTGTATATATACATAGTATATCACTTCTTACTTTATTTCAATAAATGCATAAAATGTTTAAGAAAATTCTATTCCTAATAAACACTATTAGCAAACTAAAAATAGGGGACATTCTTTTTTTTCTTACCATTAAGCCCTCTTTAATTATTATTATTATTTCTGTTTTGATACTTAAGTTTTTTATATTTCAGAATATTACGGAGGTACACATTTTGGTTATGTAATTTGTTTTTATAGATTTTAAGTCAAAGTGTTCCCTTTACTCAGAATGTGTGCATAGCACCACGTGGGTGTATATTTATCCTATCCCCTCTCTTCCTCCCACCTACTTCCCTTGAGTTTTACTTCCTTATGTGTACATAACATGTGGTATTTGTTTCTCCAATCTTATGATACTTCACTTAGAATAGTCTAATTCCATCCAGGTTGTTACAAAAGGTATAGTATTCCATGGTGTACATATACCACAATTTATTAATCCATTCATGCATTTTTAAATTCTAAATCAATATGAGGGTACAAATTTTTAGGTTACATTGTGCTTCCAAAGTAACCAGATAGTTTTTCTATTGTCAGTAAAGACAGATTTAATTCTTGCTCAGACTGGTCTCAAACTCCTGAGCTTGAGCAATCCATTGGCTTTGGCCTCCCAGAGTGCTAGCATTACAGGTGTGAGCCACAGCATCCAGCCCTTGTTTTGGTTTTAATTTGTACCTTCCTAATGCCTAATGCTGTTGAGCTTCCTTTCCTGTACTGAGTAGACAACCATATATATTATGTAGTAGAGCATGTATTCAAATGTCTCACCTTTTAAAAAATTGGTTTTCTTATTATTGACTTTCAGAATTCTTTATATATTCTAGATATAAATTCTGTGTCAGATATACGATTTGAAAATATTTTCTCCCATGTTGTGGCTTATTTTTTCATCCTTTAATCAGTGTCTTTTGAAGAACAGAGTTTTTAATTTTGATGAAGTTCTATTTGTTGGTTTCTTCTTTTATGGATTAGGCTTTTGGTGTCATATGTCAGAAATCTTTGTCTAACCCAAAGTCACAGAAGTTCTCCTATATTTTCTTCTGGAAGCTTTATAGCTTTAGGTTTTACATTTAGATCTGTGCACTGTTTTGAGTTAACCTTTGTATATAAAGTGAAGTATAGATCAAAGTTCAGTTTTTTTACTTACGGACATCCAATTTTTCCAGAATCATTTGTCAAAAAGACTATGCTGGCTGGGCGTGATAGATCATGCCTGTAATCCCAGCACCTTGAGAGGCTGAGGTGAGAGGATTGCTTAAGGCCAGGAGTTTGAGACCAGCTGGGCAACACTGGAAGACTCTGTGTCTCCAAAAAAATTTAAAAATTAGGTAGGCGTAATGGAGATGTTGGCATGTGCTTGTGGTCCCAGCCGTTTGAGAGGCTGGGCAGGAAAATCATTTGAGACCAGGAGTTGGAGGTTGCAGTGAGCAATGATGAGGCCACTGCACTCCAGCCCAGGTGACAGTGAGAGAGCCTGTCTCTTAAACAAACAAACAAACAAACACCAACAAAATGACCATCTTTTCTCCACTATGTAGCCTTTGCATCTTCAGTGAAGATCACTGTCTACATGTGCAGAGTCTCGATTACTTGTGGTTTTATAAATTTTGAGATCAAAGTGGTGTGCGTCTTCCCATTTTGTTCTTCTTTTTGCAAGTTGTCTTGGTATCCAGATGCTTTGCATTTCAATGTAAATTTTAGAGTCAGTTTCCCAACTTCTACAAAAAAGGATGCTAGGATTTTTTTCATGGGGATTACGTTGAATCTTTAGATCAATTTGGGGGAAAGTGACACCTTAACAATATTAACTTTCCTGACATAGGAGCATGAAATGTCTCTCTAGTTATTTAGGTTTTAATTTCTCCCAGCAATGTTTCATAATTTTAAGTGCAAAAATCTTGCACATTTTTGTCATATTTATTCTTAACTATTATATAATTTTCTGGTATAGGGATTGTTTGTTGGTAGTAATAGAAATACAAATGATTTTTTATTTTCTATATCAATCTTGTTTTCTGTAAGCTTGCTAAATTTGTTTATTATTTCTAGTAGATTTTCTGATCATCAGATTTTTCGATAATCATGTCATTTGTGAAGAAAGGTACTTTTACTCTTACCTTTATAATCTAAATGCCTTTAATTTCTTTTTCTTTTTTTTTTTTAAATTAACTTTTTTTATTGTTTGGGATTCATTGAGGATACAAAGAATTAGATGACACTGATTACATTTGTTAGGTAAAGTCCCTCTTGTAATTGTGTCCTGCCCCCAGGAGATGAGCCATACACGTGACCCCCATGCCCCTCTCTCCTCCCCTCTCTCTCATTCTCCCATCCCCACCTTGTATTAGGTTATCTACTGTCTTCATATTAGAATTGAGTACATTGGATTCTTGCTTCTCCATTCTTGTGATGCTTTACTTAGAAGAATGTGTTCCAACTCAATCCAGGTTAATACAAAAGATGTGAAGTCTCCATCTTTTTAAAGGGCTGAATGGTATTACATGGTATACGTATACCACAGCTTGTTAATACAATCCTTAGGTTGTTTTCACATTTTGGTGATTGTAAATTGACCTGTGATAAATAGTCTACTACAAATATCCTTATGATAAAATGATTTTTTTTCTTCTGGGTAGCTGCCTAGTAATGAGATTGCAGGTCAAATGGAAGGTCTAATTTGAGTTCTTTGAGGATTCCCCATACTTCTTCCAAAAAGGTTGTATTAGTTTGCAGTCCCACCAGCAGTATAAAAGTGTTCCTTTCTCTCCGCATCCACTCCAGCATCTGCAGCTTTGAGACTTTGTGATATGGGCCATTCTTACTCTTAGATCTTATTCATCAGCCTGCTGAACTGTTCCTTTTTCCTAGAGACATAAATACCATCCCAAAATTTTCTGATATCCTTGTTTTTAACTGTCGTGGCTTGCTGAATCAAAGCAGCTGAATTTGAAACAAGCTTAATGTCGTTTCCTTCAAAGATTAACTCATCTTTCTGGGTTTGAGATACTGAACAGGCAATGCCTGCCCTCATCCGAACACAGCAGATATATTTTTCACCCAAGAAGTTTCTTATTTGAACAAAAGACCCATTCTCCTGGATGACAACATTGATGGGGAAGTTAGCATACACAGACCTCATCTTGTAACGGAAGCCCAGTGTAACACCCTTGATCATGTTCTGTATGTGACTACATATAGTGTGAACAGTAGCCAGTTCCTTTCTGTTTCCCCACTATTTTTCAACTTGGAGCCTCTTCTTTTTCTTTCCAAGGAGACTGAGTTCACATTAATGTGGTTGAAGTTCCTCTGGGACCCTTCACAATAACTGTGTCCCTTTAGAGTGATGTTGATGTTTTCTGGAATGTCGACAGTCTGATTGCTGAGAATGGTCTTCATTCTTGTGGAGATGTGGCCCTTAATTTCTTTTTCTGTCTTATTACAATGTTTACGAACTTCTAATACACTACAGAATATGTGAGAGCAGACGTTCTTGCTTTTATCCTGATCGTTGGTGAAAGCACTCTCTCTTTCACCACTAAGTGGGACATCAGCTATAGGTTTTTCATGGATGTGCTTTATCAGGTTGAGGAAGTTTCCTTCTATTCTTAGCTTGCCACGGGTTATCAGGAACAGATATTGTGTTTTGTCAAGTGATGACTTCTCTCCTGGCTACTGATATCACTTGTCTTAGTCTGTTGCAGCTGTTATAGCAAAATACCAGAGGCTGAGTAGCTCATAAACAATAGAAATTATTTCTCACAGTTCTAGAAGCTATGGAGTTCAAGGCCAATTCAAGACCAGTCTGAGCAGGAATAAGACCTTCTCTCTCTCTCTACAAAAAAATAGAAAAATTAACCAGGCATGGTGCAGGAGGCTAAGGCAGAAGAATAACTTGAGCCTAGGAGTTTGAGGTTGTAGTGAGCTGTGATGATGCCACTACACTGTAGCCTGAGACTCTGTCTTTAAAAAAAGAAAAAGAAGGGAGGTGGAGCAAGATGGCGGCCGAGTAACAGCTTCCCTGGAACTGGGCACTGTGAGTCTGGGGAGATGAGACTCCAGGCATCTCTGGCTGGTGGGATCTGCCTATAATCATTCCTTTGAGGATACAGGGAGTCAGCAAGGGACTTCTGGACCCTAAGAGGAGGACAAAAACAGTGGAAAACTGTCAAGTGGTTGCGTGTGTTTGATTGACCTAATCCCTCCAACAGCCGTAAGTACAAACAGCACCGAGGCTGCAAACCAGAAAGGCTTTACCTGTGAACTGTTTCAGTGTTTTTGGACTTGGCACTCAGTTGAACTGCCATGGGGAGAGCTTGAGCAGGAGTGTGGAAAACTCTGGGCATTGTCCAGGGCCCCAGACTGAGTCGCTGAGTCTGATGGCGCTAATAGTGTTCAGCTGTGGGCTGCAGGGAGCCATTGTGAAAGAACTGCTCCAGCAAGCTCTGCCCTCAGGGTCACAGAGCAAGGATCGGGCGGGAGTTAGTAACCTAGTGACTGAGCAGCCTAAAGGTGGGGACTGAGCTGTGTTATAGCCTTAACCCTCAGGGGCAGAGTGAGACTGGTTTTGGCACACTGGAGCCTCGGGCTATTGTCCTGGGTAGAGTGCCATGGCGTCACAACTCATAGCAACCTCAAACTCCTGGGCTTAGTGCTGCCTGGACCTCCATAAAAGCTGCGCCGCAACCCCGAATTGCAACTTGTGCCTACTGGGCCTCCACATGCCCTGACCAGGACCTGCGGGAGCTGTGCAATCCTGAGTCCTCCCTCCTGTAGCCTACCTGCCTCTACAACAGCCTGGTTATCTGGCCAGGGACTCTGGTAGTCACGTGCCCTCTGGAGCCCTCCCTGCCTCCGTACAGAGCCCTTCTCCTGGCCAGAGACTGCTAGAGCCTTGGGCTCTCTGTGCCAAAGTCACTGGGTGCCAGGCACTCGCAGAACCATGCACACCACCTCCTGCCCTGTTGCTGGGTTTGGCTGTGTTACACTCTGGAGCTGCTTCCACAGCAAAAACTCCCTGGCTGGGACAGTCCCAGAGAAACTACACAGGGTCACTCTGAACAAAGATCCATCAGCAATAGAGTGATCCTGCTGGGGTCTAATCTTGGAGAGACACCTCCCCAACTCTGGGGACGGCTAGAGGCAATGGTGAAAATCAACAATGAGAAGAAATCAACAGAAAAACTCTGGCAATACAAATAATCAGAGAAGATCAATTCCCCCAAGGATCAATGGGGCAGACAGAGCACAAGATCCCATGCACAAACAAATAGCTGAGATGTCAGAAATCGAACTCAGAATCTGGATAGCAAATAAGATCGAATTAGAACTCCAAGCAGTAACCCAAAAGATACTCAAGAATTCAATGAATTCAAAGACCAAATGACCAAAGATTTTGACACATTCAGACAAGAAGTTGTAGCCCTCAAAGATCTCAGAAACACAGTAGAATCCCTCAGTAATATAATGCAGCAAGCAGAAGAAAGGATTTCTGACATTGAAGACACAGCTTTAGAACACTCCCAAACTCTCAAAGAGGAAGAGAAATGGAGGGCAAAAACAGATCACTCTCGCAGTGAGCTCTGGGATAATTGGAAGAAAATCAATATTCATTTTATAGGGATCCCCGAAAGCAACAAAGTGGCTTCACAAGGCACAGAGGCTCTTCTCCATTAGATTATGAAGGAGAACTTTTCAGACATGCCAAGAGATTCCAAAATTCAGATAACAGACAGTTTCAGAACTCCAGCATGACTCAACCAGAATAAGACATCCCCCAGACACATCATAATCAATTTTACTAAAGTTAATATGAAGGAGAAAATTCTGAAAGCAGCCAGACAAAAGAAAACCATTACCTACAAGGGGAAGAATATTAGAATAACTGCAGATCTCTCTGCTGAAACCTTTCAAGCTAGAAGAGGATGGTCATCAACTTTTAATCTCCTAAAACAAAATAACTTTCAACCTAGGATCCTGTACCCAGCTAAACTGAGCTTCATTTATGACAGAGAAATTAAATACTTCAACAACATTCACATGTTGAAGAAATTTGCCACAGCTAAACCAGCTCTCCAGGACATTCTTAGACCTATCCTCCATAACAACCAGCATAATTCTCCACCACAAAAGTCAACCCACCCAAAAAATTTTTGATCAAATTTCAACTTTCACAGTCACAAAAGGATTAAAAATGTCCACCGGACTCTCAAAAGGCTTATCAAAATTCTCAATTAAAGTGAATGGTTTAAATTGTCCTCTAAAAAGGCACAGGTTAGCTGGCTGGATACAAAAACTAAAGCCAGATATCTGCTGCATCCAAGAATCGCATCTTACATTAAAAGACAAATATAGACTCAAGGTGAAGGGATGGTCATCTATATTCCAGGCAAATGGAAAGCAGAAAAAAGCAGGCGTTGCAATC